>JARBWK010000005.1:129609665-129904228 GCA_030556195.1 Anolis apletophallus
AGAAAAACAATCAGAAAAAGGCAAATAGAGGCAACAGTACTTGGGAGAACTAGATCTTCTTTTTGGCATCAATCTCTCCCCATCACCCACCCCTGAAGAGATCTCTTTGGGCGAACTGCCCCAAAAGCTTTGTTTTTGAGCTGGGATATGCTTCCCCCCAGGCCTTGGAGAAAGGATAGGGAGAGAGGAAGAGAGAAGAGGAAGCGATGGGAGAAATGGCAGAATGTTTATTTATTGTTTTTGTAACGTGTGGCCAAAAATGTCTTCCATACTATGTGCTGTATGAAGTGTTGTAAATGTGGAGATGGGAGGTAATGGTGGCTGGGTTTCCTGGGAGGACAAGGTTGATGTAGTGGTGTATGGGACCAGGTGAGGCAGAAAAAGGAAAAAAGGCTTGGTCCTGGTGCAACTTGGGCCATGGGCCAAGAGGAATACGGGGGACTCTCTGCAGTTGGTTCTTTTTGGGTTTGGGGCTTCCTGGCTCGACTACACAGTCAGCTTCCTAGCAAAGGCAGTAAAAAAATTTCCTACTTCCTCTGACGTGAACGGATTTTGTACAAATAGTACAAAAAGCTTACAGTGTAAATCCAAGACAATATCAAACAATATGCAATCCTCTTTTACATATGAGACACTATTGGGTCATTTAGTTGGGAATAAATCCTGATATACTTGGCGTATATACAATGTGTAAATTTTCCCAGGTCAACTGGATTAAACAATTACTCAAATAAACAGTTCACAAAAGTATAGAGTTTGTTCTCATCTTTTCATTTTTACTTATGACATTATATCTGTTACTTATTATTATATTCAACTCCAATATTTCATCTAATGCTCAACTTAAATCATACATCAAAATACATTTCAACTCCACATCTAGGCAGATAATCCTGTGTATGGATTCTGGAGAAAATACTATACATTTACATCCAAACAAAAATCATGAGTTTATACAATGCAATGACAGTATAGCAAAGCTTCAGCTTTTGAGTAAGAATATGTGCTCTAACAATTCATTCAATATAATGCAATATACAGTTATTGTTAATTCCTTCTTCTGAAAGATGTTCCTGAACCAGTACGGACTTGCTATTTGAGCTGTAAGCAATGTTGCTACTTGTGTACATAGTGTTGATAGTTTTATTACTGCAATAAATCTTTTATTGCTGATCACCGGTTGCTGGGCTGTGGATTTACTTCAAAGGGTGTAGGCAGAGGATTCAGCAGGACTGCTTTATCCCCTCCGAGAATGTGATGGATGGCAACACTCCCACCTGATTTTCACTGTCATAATGTGCCTTGAAGACATTTCTACCTTAAGGCCATTTATCATGGAATTTTCTTGGAATGCTTTTTCAGAGGGGTTTTTGTCATTGGCTATTTGGAGGCCCAGAAAGAATTATTTTCTCAAGGAGATTTGAACTCTCATCTCCTAGGCCAGAATCCAAACCACTGCACCATGCTGGCCCTTTAAATAATACAATGGGATAAATAATGCATTGACTGTCTTAGTATTTACTAGCTTGGGGATCCGGCCCTGCCCGGGTTATTTGAGAAGCGCAGCAGGATGTAGAGTGGGTCATGGGGGCTCTGTGTGCCAAGTTTGGTCTTGATCCATCATTATTGGGAGTTGCAGTGGTATCATGAAATTACTGAAGGTAGTGCAAGTCCCATCATCTCTTTCCCCCCAAGTGTAGTAGGATGTAGATTGGGTCATGGGGGCTCTGTGTGCTAAGTTTGGTCTGTATTGGTGAATGGATGAGGGGTGCATTGTTTTTCGGAAGTGAGTGAAGGTACTTCAAGTCCCATCATCCATGGTCTGTCTCACAGTAAACTGCACCAGGCTGTATCAGTCATTGGAATAGGTTAGTAGCAGGATTGGGAAGTGAGGGAAGGTACTGCAAGTTCCATCATCCATGTTCTGTCCCCCTCCAAACTTCAGTAGGATGTGGAGTGCGTCACTGGGGCTCTGTGTGCCAAGTGTGGTCTTTATCGGTGTTTGTTGGGGGCCGCAGTGGTCTGTGGGAACAGAAGGGTGTGAAAATACTACAAATTCCATCATCCATTGTCAGTCGTCCCCTGAACCTCACCAGGACGTGAAGGCAGTCATGGGGGTTCTGTGTGCCAAGTTTGGTCTCAATCAGTAATTGGATGAGGGTCGCAGCAGACTTGGGAAGTGAGTAGAGGTACTTAAAGTCCCATCATCCATGGTCCACCCTCCTCCAAACTGCACCAGGATGTAGAGTGGGTCATGAGGGCTCTGTGTGGCAAGTTTGGTGTTGATCAATCATGGGATTAGGTTTGTAGCAGTCTTGGAAAGTGAGGGAAGGTACTGCAAGACACATCATCCATGTTCTATCCCCTCAAACTTCAGCTGAGGACCGGCGGTGCCCGGTTATTTGAGGAAGGCATTGTGTGCCAAGGTTGGTCCGTATCAGTTGTTCATTTGGCTCGCAGTGGTTTGGGGAAGTGAGTGAAGGATTATGGACCATGGATTATGGTCCATGGTCCATCCTCCTCCAAATTGCACAAGGATGTAGGGGGTTCTGTGTGGCAAATGTGATCTTGAACAGTCATTGAATGAGGGTCGCAGCAGTCTCAGGAAGTGAGTGGAGGTACTTCAAGTCCCATCATCCGTGGTCCATCCTCCTGAAAACTGCACCAGGGTGTAAAGTGGGTCATGGGGGCTCTATGTGCCAAGTTTGGTCTTGATCGGTCACTGGATGAGAGTCGAGCGGTCTCAGGAAGTGAGTAAAGGTACTGCAAGTCCCATCATCCATAATCCGTCCTCCCACAAACTGCACCAGAATGTTGAGTTGGCCATGGGGGCACTCTTTGCCAAGTTTTGTCTTTATTGGTAATTGGATGAGTGTCGCTGTGGTCTCAGGGAGTGGAGGTACTTCAAGTACCATCATCCATGGTCCATCCTACTCGAAGCTGTACCAGCATGTAATGTAGGTAATGGGAGCTCTGTGTGCCAAGTTTGGTCTTGATCAGTCATTGGATGAGGGTCGCAGCGGTCTCAGGAAGTGAGTGGAGGTACTTCAAGCCCCATCATCCATGCTCTGCTCTTCTCCAAACTGCACCAGGACATAGAGTGGGTTATGGGGGCTCTGTGTGCCAAGTTTGATATTTATCGGTCTTTGTTGTGGGCCACAGTGGTCTCTGGGAAGCAAAGCGCTTTGAAGTACTACAAATCCCATAATCCGTTGTTCATCTTTCTCAAACTGCACCAGGACGTAAAGGGCATCATGGGAGTTATGTGTGCCAAGTTTGGTCCAGGTCCGTCACCCGTGCTGGTCAGAGTAAGTGAGTGAAGGTACTGCAAGTCCTTCAAACTGCATCAGAATGTAGAGTGGGTCTTGGGGGGGGGGGGTGTCTGTGTACCAACTGTAATCTTGTTCTGTCATTTTTGGGGGCCTAGTCAGGAAAATGAAGTTAAGTAAGCCTTTCTGTCAATTCAGGCTGAGGCCTAGTCAGGAGAATCAACTTGAGGAAGCCTTACTGTGAATTCAAGCTGAGGCCTAGTATCGAAAATCAAGTTGAGGAAGCCTTACTGTCAATACAGGCTGAGGCCTAGTTTGTAAAATCAGCTGAAGGAAGCCTTTTTGTAAAGAACTCTATCTGGCACCTTTGAGATTTGGGATGTTGGGATGCTGGCCTATCCATGGCCCAGCCTCCCTCAAACTGCACCAAGACGTAAAGTGGGTCTTGGGGGTTCTGTGTGCCAAGTTTGGTTTTGTTGTCTCATTGTTGGGGGCTGCAAAGTGTTTTGGACTTAAACTCCCACCATGCCTGACTGCCTCAGGGCTTTTCCTTACCTCCCTCTGGCACTTTAGAGTCTCGGAATGTTTGTGGCTGGCCAATGGGAGTCGTTTATGCAAATAATGCTGCCACATATCCTTCCTGGCCTGTGAAAGTGGCTGCCACATATCCGCCCTCCCGCCCTCCACATACACACATACAAACATTCCGTTTTATAAAGGTATACAGATACAGATTTTGTTTTCGATACAGGAATAATTCTCCTGTGCAGAGTTAAGATAAAGGTAAAGGTTTTTTCCCTCTGAAATTAAGTGTAGTCATGTCCAACTCTGGGGATGGGTGCTCATCTCTATTTCTAAGCCAAAGAGCCAGCATTGTCCATAGATACCTCCAAAGTCATGTGACCAGCATGACTGCATGGAGCACCATTACCTTCCTGCTGGAGCAGTACCTATTGATGTACTAATGTTTACATGTTTGCGAATTGCTAGGTTGGCAGAAGCTGGGCCTAATAGCAGTAGCTCATCCCACTCCCCAGTTTCAAACCACCAACCTCTCAGTCAGCAAGTTGGTGGTTTAACCTGCTCAGTGGTTTAACCTGCTGCGCCACTTGGTTATAATCAAGGTTATCACCAGATTATTTTTTTCGCCTATATATCCTGGAAACAAAATCCAAATTTACAGAATAAGCATGCAGCATCTCTTGGAAGTTTAGTATTTCTAGATCGGGGCAGATCTGGATGAGTAATTGTCTCAATATGTATACTTTCTTTGGAGATATGAAAAATACTCTCAGATTAGAAAAGGGTATTTTCCTCACAGAGTAATCTTGTCAAGGAAATGGTCAACTAATATAAGACATCTCTCATTTTGAGACTTTTTTGTTGAAAATTTTATTTGTGGAAGTTTGTTTTTACGTGGAAAAAATTTTTTCACAGAAAAAGTGCATTTGGTACCAGAACTAATGATTTCTGAACAATAATGTGGATGTTCCATAAAAATCAATGGGAATGCCTACACAAAGCAAGTTATTTTGTGCAATATTTTCACGAAGTCTCGAAATGAGAGGAAGCAACCATATAACCGTATATGCACAAAAACTATTTTAATGTCACTCAGTGGGGGGAATACTTTGTAAATAATGTGAAAGAATATGTGAAATACTGTTTAATGTGAGACTGAAAAGAGCAGAGATTGACATTCCTATCTTGCTTCAGTTTCATGAAAGAAAGATGAGATATAAACAAAATGAGTGAATCAGACAATCAGACAGTCATTCAAGTACATAAGTGAATGAATACGCTTGGGCGCCTTATTTAAGAGAACCATGGTAGAAAAACAATCAGAAAACTTAGACCACTAGAAAAGGCCCACCTGCAGCCAGCATTTTCTTGTGTCTGGTCTTTTTTATTTTATGGTGGGAATTCAAAATTCCTTTTGCTGGCTGAGTTTTATATATAATCTTTAGTTTTCTGTGCCAAAGATTCCTGGTGTCACACCAAAGTACAAAAACTAAAATTACATTCATGGAGCCATATCAGTTAAAAGTGGTACAAAACTGCATTGATTTTACAATGTAGATATACCCTACGTCAGTGTTTCCCAACCGCTGTTCTGCGGCACACTAGTATTCCATGAGCGATCAGCTGGTGTTCCGCGAGAAAACCTCTCTTTCCCCCCTTTCTTCCCCCTCCTGCTGCTGCCGAGAGATGTTTTCCCGTGGCACACCAGCTGATCACGGAACAGCGGTTGGGAAACAGGCGTTGCTCATCAGGAGGCTCACTTTGGGCAAGATTCAATCCCCAAGACAAGCATAAGATGGTGTTGTTCACAATGGGGTTTCTCCTCCAACCCTCTCCTCACACACCGTCCACTTGGCCTCTTCCTCCTCCTGGCTGCTGCGACTGCGGCAGGGGCTTTTACGACAACAGCACGTGCCTTTGGATACTTTACAGAGGGTGCTTTCACTTTTGGCGTTTTTCGAAAGTCCATAGACTGGATCCACCATCCCTATCACCATGGATCCGTCCCTTCTCTCTGTCCTTTCGGGGAGGGAATAAGGAAGGCAAGCAGTCAAACGAGGGGAACCGGGGGGCGAGGAGGGAGAAGTGGGACAACACAGCAGCGATGCAGAACTTGCCTCTCTTGGCTCTTTCCAAGCCTGGCACGATCCAGGTAGAGGAACTGATGCCAAACCTCAAAGAGGAACTAGGAGGAGAGGAGATGCAACACTCGGAAAAGCAATCAAGGGGGAGAAAGCCAGCAACAAGACACGGCGGTTTTCCTTGGAGAGGTGAAAATGCACCACTCAAATATAATAATAATACTAAGAGGATACATACAGACACACACACACACACATATATATATATATATATATATATATATATATATATATATATAGATACATACCCGTTGTTTGCCCCAGCTGGGCCTCGAACCTGCAGCCTTGAGGTCTGTCTACTGGATTCTAAGCTCAGTGCCCGGTTCGGAACGGGCTTTTTCTGATCGCGGCCGAAGCAACCCAGGCGTGCGCATGCGCACTCGCGGACACTCTCCAGCTGCCAACATTTTGCCTAGGACAAAGATTGTTTTTGCTGACATGTAATCTTGCTAAAATCTTTGGCTGTTGCTGCGTCCAAATTCCAGAGTGTTCATCATTAACCATTAAGGGAAAGATTCACAGCTGATAAAAACCTGAAAAGGTTAAATTTTACAGATGCTTTCAGTGTAGGAAAAAGGGCTTGAGCTTAGTTTCCTTGTCTTTCAAAACGTGGTTAGTCACAGGGCCTGTTTGCATAAAGTCGAGTATCTTACTGTAACCTGTCTTTTGATACTCTTTTGCATTTGGTATGCTTGCACTAAATAGAGATCAGGAGATGGATGTATTTAAGCCTTAGCTGCCAACTTAGAAATGAACAACATATAGTCTAATAGAACAGTAGTTCTCTTCCAGAGTTTCATTTTGTGTCATTTTGGTTGGTGGTATGCCCCAGGATTTTGTAAATGTAAAAAGTGTGCCGTGGCTCAAAAAAGGTTGGGAAACACTGCCCTAAGTTATGGGTTTATGTTGTTCTTATATCATGTAAATCTACACTCACATATTTATACGGTACTTCACTATACCACCTTCTGCAGAATATGAAGCTGGCTGTGCATCTGCCAGTGCATCTTCTCTTCATCTCATTGTTAGTGGGAAATCTGCAGCAACTATTTATGCAATCCTATGCTGGATCTACACGGTCATGAAATCCATTTGCAGAATGCAGTGTAGACTCATATAATCCAATTCAATGCTATTAATCTGCATTCTGAAACTGGATCATATGGCAAAGTAGATCCAGCCCTAGTGAAGCTATTGCTAGAGGGGCAATTCTAATATCCGCTGGCTCCCAGTCTGTTTCAGGACACAATTCAAAGTTATATGACCTATAAGGGTCTATAACCCAAGCCCAGGCTAAGTATCTGGCAGATTCTCTTTCTCTGTATGGACCTGCTAAGGTCTGAGATCATCAGGAGAGATCCTTTGCTCAGCTCCACCACCTTCACAAGCATAGTTGGTAAGGAAGTTTCTCCAAAGTTTTCAACCACTGTGCCGTGGAATACTAGTGTGCCATGAGAGATCATCAGGTGTAACAAGGAGAACCACAGTAAATGATCAGGTTCGCACTAGTAATGAGGACAATAATGCAATAACTGTGGTATCAAAAATAGCATATATAATAGGGATGGCTAAGCAGCAAAGTGATACAAAATAGGTCTACACATTTAAACATATGCAATGCATTATAGCAAGGTCATCAGTATCAATTTCTACATAGAAATATATGTGACACATGTAAACATACTATACATTCAAGCATGTACAACATATCATGGCAGCATCATCAGTATCAATATCTACATGCAAGTATATGTAACATAAGTGACGATACTATACATTCAGGCATGTGCAATACATCATGGTAAAGTCGTCAGTAACAATAAATACATGCATGTATATGCCACATATAACTATGAAGTGAAGCAAAGAAGATGCGTCTACAAAGATGATACAAAGTGAAAAGACAATGCATGAAAGGAAATCTGTTGGATAACTTGGTCTATTCAAACCTGGCCCATATGTAGCCATGTTGGCTCTTCAGAAAGCAATCAAACTCGAGTGGGGGAAGAATGGGAAAGCTTTTAAGGAGTCACTTTGAAGAATGGGTGCCAGGGAAAGTCGAAGGACGCAAAAATCCACTCCGCGTTCTCAAGGGTGGAAGCGGCGAGCGGGGGAATTCAAGCCGCGGCTGCAGCGAGCAGGACGGGATTACTTCCGCGTTAGCCTGGCGTGGGTCCCCGAGTGGCCCATTGCTCATTTTGAGCCTTATTTTCGCTTGATTTTGGTCGCTGCGACACTTTTACGACACTTTGCGGCTTCTCCGGTCCTTTCCGGCAGGCTCGCCAGGCTAATGAACATTAAAAAAAATAACAATTACTTCTTTAAGTATATCAGAAGCAGAAACCCAACTAGAAAAGCAGTTGGGCCACTTGACGAAAATGGTAAGAAAGGGACAATAAGTGAAGACAAGGAGATTGCCGAGCGGCTAAATGACTTCTTTGCCTCCGTTTTCACACAGGAGGACAGACAACATATGCCTGCAGCTGAGTCAGTTTTTTCAGGGAGGGAATTAAATGAATTAAACTAGATAGAGATAAACAAGGAAGATGTTCTCACGTGCCTTACTAAACTAAATGTCAACAAATCACCAGGGCCAGATGGCATCCACCCCAGAGTTCTTAAGGAACTCAAGTGTGAAATTGCTGAAATTCTAGCCAAAATATATAACCTTTCTCTAAGATCAGGCACTGTACCCGAGGACTGGAGGGAGGCAAATGTAACTCCGATCTTCAAGAAAGGATCCAGGGGTGATCCAGGAAATTATAGGCCAGTTAGTCTAACCTCAGTTCCACGCAAAGTGATGGAAACCATTTTTAAAGAAAAAATTACCAAGCACATAGAAGAACAGGCATTGCTGAAGGAAAATCAACATGGTTTCTGCAAAGGCAAACCATGTCTTACTAACTTGATAGAATTCTTTGAGGGTGTAAATAAACACATAGATAAAGGGGACCCAGTCGATATTGTTTACCTTGACTTTCAAAAGGCTTTTGACAAAGTCCCTCACCAAAGGCTCCTAAATAAGCTCTTCAGCCATGGAATCAGGGGACAGGTCTTGTCCTGGATTGGAACCTGGCTAAACTGTAGGAAACAAAGGGTGGTAATAAACGGACACTTCTCTGGATGGAAAGAGGTGAGAAGTGGCGTACCCCAAGGTTCAGTTTTAGGACCGTTACTTTTTAATTTATTCATAAATGATCTGGATGTAGAAGTAAATTGTGAGGTAGCAAAGTTTGCAGATGACACTAAACTGTTCAGGGTAGTTAAAAATGAAACTGACTGTAAAGAGCTCCAGAAAGATCTCTCGAAATTGAGTGAATGGGCAACAAAGTGGCAAATGCATTTTAACCTAAACAAGTGTAAAGTCATGCACATCGGGGCAAAGAACCCCAAATACACTTATCAACTAATGGGATCAAAGCTTTCTGAAACAAACCAGGAAAGGGATCTTGGGGTTTTGGTGGACAGCTCAATGAAGATGTCAACCCAGTGCGCTGCAGCAGTGAAAAAGCAAATTCTATGCTTGGCATGATCAGGAAGGGAATCGAAAATAGGTCGGCAAATGTTGTATTGCTCTCTACAAATCTATGGTGAAGCCACATCTGAGTACTGTGTACAATTCTGGTCACCGCACCTCAAGAAGGATATAACGGAACTGGAAAAGGTACAAAGAAGGGCAACAAAAATGATCCAAGGGATGGAGCAGCTCCCTTATGAAACCAGGTTGCAACGCCTTGGTCTTTTCAGCCTTGAAAGACGGCATTTAAGAGGTGACTTGATCGAAGTGTATAAAATCATGCATGGGATAGAAAAGGTGAATAAAGAAAAAATATTTTCTCTGTCACACAACACTAGGACTAGGGGGCACTCCCTAAAGCTCCAAGGTAGGAAAGTTAGGACTAATAAAGGGAAATATTTCTTCACCCAGAGGGTCATTGGGTTATGGAACTCACTTCCAGAGGAGGTTGTGACAGCTGTCAGCCTGGACAGCTTCAAGGCAGGATTAGACAGATTCATGGATACCAAGGGAATCAGTAGTTACTGAAATGGACATCCAAGTGCCACCTCTGTGTTGATGGAGGCAGGCAGGATTTCCCCGGGTACTGGTTGTGGGGGGTCAGGAGCAGGTGAGGGTTTTGCCCTCCTTTCTGCTAGAGATCCCTGTGTACAACTAGTGGGCCACTGTGTGACACAGAATGCTGGACTAGATGGGCTGAGGCCCGATGCAGCATGGCTCTTCTTATGTTCTTATGTTCTTAACTTTGTGTATGTATTTAAATGTTTCACTCCCTTAAATATAAGCCACCTCAAATTCCTAATAATAATAATAGTTATGTATTATTATTGTTATTATTGTTGTTATTTGTTTACTTTATGCCACTTTTCTCCCATGGGTGGGATTCAAAGTGGCACACAGTGGTAAAAAAACAAACAAACAGCCATTACATAAAGACACATTCAAATAGACATCATAAAACAACTAGAACAAATACCGATTTACTTAAGATGAGCTTGCCTAACTGTATAGTTGTTCGTTAATCCTTTGGTACAGCCTAGTCAGGGAAAATTTGCGCACTCCATTCCTTTTTGGAATAGCCCGATCCCAAGGATCCTTGATTTCATTCCCTTTGTTTCAGAGAAAAAAGGAAGGAATGAAATCTCTCTTTCTTCTCTTTCTCCTACCAGTACTTTGGATTCCACCATTACCACCCCATTCCTTTTCCATAAACAACCAGCAGCACTATGCAGTCTCATCTGCCTTGCAGTCACTTCACATCATTTCCTGCTTAAACAAAAATGATCTTCAATCTTGAGCCTATAAAATGTCTTATCTTTTACTTTCAAACAAACAAAACTCCTCAATTTCTAGAAAAAAAATCCCTGAATTCTTCTTTGTTGCTGAGTATCTTACAAGCACACTCCACAGTGCAGATTTTGTTCCTACAGTTACGGACATTGTATATTCAATGGATGTGTTACTTGGGTATTATTAAAATTGCCTGTAAAACAATCTCATGAATGTTAACAGACAAATGCCATCTTGGGCTTAATTAGAAAGGGAATTCAAATTCAAACTGTCAATATCCTACTGCCCTTATATAGACCTATAATATGTCCACATCTGGAATACTTTAGATCAGTGTTTCCCAACCAGTGTGCCGTGGCACACTAGTGTGCCGTGAGCGATCATCAGGTGTGCCGTGGGAAATTGGAACCTCCAATACCCTTTCTTCCCCCTCCTGCCGAACACTTTTTCTTCTCCACTCGGGCTCCCTTCTTCCCAGCCTCGCTCTGCTCGCTTTGCCTCGCTTAGCTCTGGGGAGAGTCTGCGCAGTAGCGCCCACACGGGTCACGTCTTCCTCCCTCCCCTCCTGAACATGCTCAAGCTGTCCCCTCAGATCAAAATGGTGACAGAAGCAGCAGTGTAGAAGAAAAAGTAAGTGTTCGGCAGGAGGGGGAAGAAAGGGCGTGAAGGGGAAGGGGGAGGAAGAGGTCTCTGTCAAAAGCTGGCATGGGCAAACTTGGACCTTCCAGGTGTTTTGGACTCCAACTCCCACCATTCCTAGCAGCATCAGGCCCTTTTTCTCTCCCCCCTCCAGTAACTTAAGAAGGAAAGGGCCTCAGGCTGTTAGGAATGTGGGAGTTGGAGTCCAAAGCACCCAGAGGGCCTAAGTTTTCCCATGCCTGTTTTAGAGGGACCTTAAAGTGGTGAGCCTCCTTCCAACATTGTGATTCTGGATAGAAAACAAACAACAACATAACATAACATTGTTTGAGTCCACAGTGCTCTCTGGGTGTAGGTGAATTACAACTTCCAATCTCAAGGTTAATTCCCAAGCAAACCCTTTCAGTACTTTCTGTTGGTAATGAGAGTTCAATATGCCAAGTTTGGTTTAATTCCATTGTTGCAAGAGTCCAGGATGCTCTTTAATTGTGTGTTAACTATAAATTCCAGAAACCGTAACTCCCAAATGTCAAGGTCTATTTTTCCCCCAACTCCATCTGTGTTCACATTTGGGCATATTGAGTATTCATGCCAAGTTTGGTCCTGATCCAACATTGTTTCAGTCCACAGTGCTCTCTGGATATAGGTGAACTACAACTCTAAAACCCAAGGTCAATGCCCACCAAGCTCTTATAGTATTTTCTCTTGGTTATGGGAGTTCTGTGTGGAAAGTTTGTGTCTTTCTGCCATTCCTGCCAGGATATCTATGTTGTGTTCATCGAAACAGGTCCAAGTTTCACACTGAGTGTATAAATAATTTTAAAAACATATTAATTATATGTATTACTGTGTTAGAGTGACATTTTGTGTCATTTTGGTTGGTGGTGTGCCCCAGGATTTTGTAAATGTAAAAAATGTGCCGCGGCTCAAAAAAAGGTTGAAAAACACTGCTTTAGATCACCCACAGAGTAGAGAAGAGAGAGAGAGAGAGAGAGAGAGAGAGAGAGAGAGAGAGACTGTAGAATCCACAGAAAAAAGCATTCAAAAAACAAATGAATGCAGCAAGACGAAAATATTTGGCTTATATAAAAGCCAAGTTTGTTGTTTCCAACTTATCACACTGTAATAGCTTTCTAAGATGGATAGTGTCTGTCTCACCCAAGCTCACCCAGTGGGTTTCCACGGCCAAGCAAGGAGTGGTAGTCCAGCATTCAAATCATTGCATTGTGATCACTTCATATGAAATTGAATGCAGTTTGGTGACAGTAGTAAGAAGGATTTTCCTTTCTCATAATACTAGAACTTGGAGTTTTCTACTGAAGCCAAGTAATGAGAGATTAGAAGGAAGAAAAGGAAGTATGTTTTCAGAAGCTCATTGCTAAACTGCCATAAGAGGTGATGGTGGTGGCCAACTTGAAGGACTGTAAAAGAGGCAATGGTTCAATGGTTTCTAGTCAGGAGAACTACATTTGAGGCAGCATATCAGTTGCAAGGCAAGGTCTAATAAGGTTTGATATGTTGATCCCACTATCTGCTGGCAAGTTTCCCATAGGAAACTGCTTGGTCAGTGTTGAGCTAGATGAGCCTTTGGTTTGATTCAACACAGGCCTTCTTATGAATGCCAGTAGGACAGACAAATTGGGCAGGCAACCAAAGAGGCACAAAAATGTCAAAAGGAAGAAGACAACAAAGGGAAGAAAAAAAGTCGAAGCAACCCCCCAAACCCCAACAACAACCGAAACATAATATTTACTGCCCATGGGACCAGCTATAATAGCATTATCAGAAATGTAATGTATAATGCATATTATAGGAATATGTCTATGACGCCTGTATATGATATGATTTAATATGATTTTGGATATATAGCCAATCTTATTTTAGTTTACTTGTTCTGGATTCAATAATGGCCATTTTCTGCTATGAGCAAATTTGTTTAAGAAGTCATCTACTTTTACACTGTAATTATTATTTTTCTATCAAGTAAGGATCAGCAGTCAATTTACTACCCTTTGGGGCATGAATGAAAAGCCAAACTTAAGAACAAATAATCTGTCCTGAATACCCAGTGGGTGTTCTCTATATGGGAGAAGAGTTAAGCAAAAAAAAATAAAGATGCCTTTCTGGATGTAAATTCAAACTCTGCTTTCAAACTCTTGTGATTCCATGGGTTGAAAATGGATTTGTTCTCCACTATTCCACTTTCTGTATAATAAATAGATGGTACATTAAGAAGAAATGTTATTTGTATTACTTTCCAATAGTCAACTGCCTTTTCATTACAGACATTTTATTAAATATGTTATGGTCTGAACATGTGTGTATTGAGGAATATATATGAGAAAAACAAAAGGAGATGGATGTGAATATTGAGGCTGCTTTTTTGGGGGGGCGCACATAGTCCTTCAAATATAGTGTCAATAGATATGCACTAAACATTTAGTACTATTAGTTACCCTTATTCATAAGTGCACATTTTTATTAACAGCTTTTTAATGGATTTATCTGATTTGTGGCAAGTAAAATATTATATTAATGTTAACCCAATTTCCCCAGTTTCTCATTATCACGAGTAAACCATGACTGTCATATATATATATATATATATATATATATATATATATATATATATATATATATATATATACGCACACACACACAGAGAGAGAGAGAGAGAGAGAGAGAAAAAAATCTCCAGAATTAACAACAAACATCATAGAAAAGTTTGCACAAATATATGTTAAATAGATTGTAATAATATGTGTACATACTTCTGTGTTGGAAGGAAAAATCCCAGTCCAATAGAAAGCAAGAGTGGGAAGAAAATGCAGGTATAACTGAGAAAAATGGAATGACATTGAGACTGAACGATCTTTTACCCATCTGTCTTCAGAAAGCTGCCTTTCAGATTCATTCTGGGTATTCACAAGCAGAACGTGAAGGCAATTCCTTTTTGCCATTTCTGTTGTCAACACCTCCTACACCACCTCTATAACTGTGGCTTATATCTATCTAGATTTCCCATCTACACCTTTTTCTTTTTAAAAAAAAATGAAAGAAAGAGGCCACTTTGGTTTAATTATGTGTATGTTGAAATTGGACCAGGGTTCAATTTCCTGCTTAACAAGGGAAACCCATGATGATCTTGGGCAAATAATATCCTTTGGCCTCAGAGCCCTCTAAACAAAAAATGCCAAGAAAACTCTTGCATAGACCTACTTTTTGGTTTGTATAAATTGGAAGTGATATGAAGGCAGATAACAAAAATAGGGAGACAGAAGTGTTAAGCATGTTACAAAACTGAGGGCCATACATTATTTTTTTAAAAAGGCATTCTAAATTCAAAAATGACGTCAGATTTACTGCATCATGCATAGTTTTCCCCAACTTGCATTGATGTTTCTGTGTTGTTGACTGAAATTAGTAATGCAATTTGTGAAAGAGCTATATGTTGTGTAGCATTTGTATTGTGCTTTTCAAATTAAGCAATTTGTGAAAGAGCATTTGTATTGTGCTTTTCAAATTAAGCACCAATAATACATTTTTAAAAATTACTGAAAATCAGTTTTCTTTTTTAAAAAATCCCTATCATTCTTTAATTTATTTCCTTCCCTACCACATGCTTTATATCCATCTACAATTTACTTCATCTCCATCTTGTACTCTTTGAGCTTGATCACACAAAGCAGGTAGTCCTTATCAAACAATGCAATACACGTCCTACTACCAGTTTGCTTTCTCTTCTCCATGATCACCCCCTTCCTAATTATTGATGAGTAAAACCAATGAATATCTCCCAGTGTCGCTATTTATTATTTATTATTATTTATTTTAAACTTTTATACCCCGGCCTTCTCACCTCCGAAGAGGGACTCAGACCGGCAAACAGCAAGTATTCAATGCTAACATTTAAAATCTAAAAACATCATAAGTTTACAATAAAAATTACAATAAAATACAATACAATAAATACATTTAAAAAGCCTTTCGCCAAAGTAAAATCAAGTCCAACTTAATCCATATATTCCATATCAAGTGGTTAGCGACTTCAGTCGCTTCGCGATCTCCTCCTTCATTCTGCGAAGACCTCATTGCACAGCCACGTTTTCACGCGCTTCCTAAAAGTCAGGAGGGAGGGGGCGGGTCTAATTTCATTTGGGAGGGAATACCACAGCTGGGGAGCCACCACAGAAAAGGCCCTGTCCCTCATCCCCACCAGACTTGTCTGCGAAGGTGGTGGGACTGAGAGCAGGGCCTCTCCAGACGATCTTAGCACTCTTGACGGTTCATAGGGGAGAATACGTTCGGACAGGTAAGCTATGTTTCCACTAATAACATAGTGTGATGGGCCTCTTCTGCTTCTGTGCCAGCATGTCGGCTGTTTGGTGACAGGATAGGATTCTCCCCCATTACTCCTCTCCTCTTCTCCCTCACTATTCCTAAGCTGTATGTATATGTGTGTATATATACTTGACCTTTTTAGTTTTGATGCTGCAATTGCACAATTATGCTACAAATAAAAAGTATTTTAAAAATAAAAGCACTATCATTGTGCAGAAATGTGCATAGAAGTGTGATTGCAAGAAGGGTTGACAAATGCACGATTGTGCCACTAAATAGAGGTGTGATGTTGTAAGTGGTTAAGATGATTATTTATTCATTATCTACACCAATGTTTCCCAACCAGTGTGCCGGGGCACACCAGTGTGCCGTGAGCGGTCATCAGGTGTGCTACTTATTAAAGGAGCGCCGCTACGTCACAGTAAAAAATGCACAATTAGTCATACATAATCATATGCAAAAAAACACATTCAAAGTACCCAATCCTGCTGGAGAAAATCAAAAGTCTTACATAAGGTAGTTCGGCGTGGTCACCACAGAGAGCAGAGGAGTTGCAAACCAGGAAGTAGCGAGTTCACGGAGCGCTTCTCTACCGAAAACTCACAATATTTGATGAAATCACAAAAGTGAGGGCAAAAACAAAGTGTATCCTCACAATGTTACCCAATGTCAGTTCCGGGATCCACACAATAATATAGTCAGTTTGCAGACAATTTAAAGAAGCAGCACCATAATCATAGCGACAAGGTAGAAAATCACGTAGATAATCACATATATTCAAACTGCCAGAGGCTGAAGATAGATATGGTGATGGAATCGAAAGCTGGCATGGGCAAACTTGGACCTTCCAGGTGTTTTGGACACCAACTCCCACCATTCCTAGCAGCCTCAGGCCCTTTTCCTCCCCCCCCCCTCAGCCACTTAAGCAGGAAAGGGCCTCAGGCTCTTAGGAATGGTGGGAGTTGAAGTCCAAAGCACCCAGAGGGCCGAAGTTTTCCCATGACTGACAACTGTTGTGTCTTTCTGCCATTCTTGCCAGGATATCTATGTTGTGTTCATCAAAACAGGTCCAGGTTTCACACTGAGTGTATAAATACATTTTAAAACATATTAACTATATGTATTACTGTGTTAGAGTGTCATTTTGTGTCATTTTGGTTGGTGGTGTGCCCCAGGATTTTGTAAATGTAAAAAATGTGCCACGGCTCATTAAAGGTTTTTAAAACACTGATCTACACTAGCAAACTGCAGTAGAAAAGCAGGCTGGTGTGCTAAAATCTCTTGTCCTTCCACACCAGCAGCCCCACTGTCTTCATGTTCAGAGGATGAAGAAAAGGCTGACAGTGCAACTGCAAAGACTAAAGGACAGAGTGCTCCAAGCAGAGGAACAGAGGAAGGGTAGGAGTTTCAGCAGGTGGTTGAACACCGAAAGGGAAAGGAGATGTAGTGGCATGAAGTGAGATGAGAGGGAGGGGAAGAAGAGAGGGGAAGTGATTGGTCTATCTATATCACTTGTAGTTTGATTAGTCACACTGCATTCAAGTCATTAATTCTTGCTTAGCCAATTTGTTTTCCAGAAATGATAGTATATGGATGTGCTTAGTTGTTTTTTTTTATTCTGAAGGCCTAGAAAAAAATGGTCCAATATGTTGCTAAACTAGCTTTTGAAGTAAAGGTTCCACACATTACAATGAATGCTAGCATTTTGTTATAATTCCATCTGCTTTGAAGGGAGATTCACAGGACTTCTGCAATTTCTCCCATTCTTGGCATCAGATTCACATTGACATATGGTTAGGTAATGTCTTCTATAATAATTCATTTCACAGTTTACATTCTAACCATGTTCTGTATCCAAGAGGGATTTATTTTAACAAACAGTGTTTCCTACAATCAGACATTTTCTCTAAAACTCATCAGATTGTTCACTTTAATTATTCAGAGCTAGATTAATATGCATGATATAAGAAAACTCTTAAAATATTGGTGCTAGTTTAAGGAATTCAAGTGTAAAGAGGGCTAGCAAATTGAAACTTAATCCAGACAAGACAGAGGTCCTCCTGGTCAGTCGTAAGGCCGAACAGGGCATAGGGTTACAGCCTGTGTTGGATGGGGTTACACTCTTCCTGAAGACGTACGTTCGCAGCTTGGGTGTGATCCTGGACTCATTGCTGAGCCTGAAACCCCAAGTCTCAGCGGTGGCCAGGGGAGCTTTTGCACAGTTAAGACTCGTGCGTTAGCTGCGCCCGTACCTTGGGAAGTCTGATCTGGCTACGGTCGTCCACGCTCTGGTCACATCCCAAATAGATTACTGCAGCACACTCTATGTGGGGCTGTCTTTGAAGACAGTTCAGAAATTGCAGCTAGTCCAACAAGCCAATTACTAACCGGAGTGACATACAGGGAGCATACCACCCCCCTGTTGTGTCAGCTCCACTGGCTGCCTGTCCTCTTTCAAGCTCAATTCAAAGTGCTGGTTTTGACGTTTAAAGCTCTATACGGTTCTGGCCCAGCTTACTTGTCCAAACGCATCTGCCGCTATGTCCCACGTTGTCATTTAAGATAAGCAGGGGAGGCCCTGCTCTTGCTCCCGCCAGCTTCTCAAATGCGATTGGTGGAGACGAGGGAGAGGGCCTTCTTGGTGGTGGCTCCCAGCGCTCCCAAGAGACATACGATCAACCCCATCCCTCCTGGCATGCAGGAAAAAAGTGAAATCATGGCTCTGGGAACAGGCTTTTGCACATTAGCACAATGCAGCACTTTGGATTGGAACTGTAATTGGTAAGTGGATGGTTATGGCTCAGTGCTTATGTGATGGACGGAACTCTGTTTTAACTTAAATGTATGTGTACTATGTGACAATGCTAATTGTATTTTAATCCTAAATGTTTGTGGTTTTATATTGTATTTATATTGTGTTTGGCATCAAATTGTTGCCTTTTGTTAGGCCACTCTGAGTCCCCCCTCGGGGGTTGAGAAGAGCGGGGTAGTAATGTTGTAAATAAATAAATAAATAATACTTTTAAAAACTTGCTATGTTTCACTCTGACATCACACCCACACATACTGAGTCTCCCTTATTCAGTAATTCCAAATTCTCCTTTTTTGCCACCACTCACCCACTTCCATCTATGGGGAAAGTGGGGGGGGGGGGGGTTAGTTACAAATTCAGCACCATTAACTTTTTTTCTTAATTAATCCTAGGGTGGGAGAATGGAGAAAATAGGGAGCGGGGAGGACTCTGATTTTAAAGGTCCCTATACAAATCAGGCATTTCAGGAACTTTCATACTCACCTTCCTCCTGGAAAATGGCTGAGTAGGGCAGGCATTTTGGAAATGGGCTTGAGAGCAATCATGGATCAACTGCATTGCTTGCTACCTGTACCTGTATCTAGTAGGCCTGTTTTCGAACATTGGATACATCCAAAATTCAGATGTAATTTGGATGTTGTTGTTTTTTTTTACTTTTGAAGTGATTACAAAAAGAGTTAAGGAAACAGGAAGTGGATTGGCCATTTTGAAGTCTCCATCACCATATTCGAATATGACTCGTATGTCATTTCCGCCCTTCTTTATTTTTGTCCCATCGTGTTTAAAATGTTTAAAATGTTTATTAATGTGTTAAATATGTTCAGTATTTTGTACCAGTGTGGCTAGTTTTGTCTGTAGTAGCGGTCAAAAATGGAGGGAAAGGGAATCCCCCAAGTTTTGACTGTCCCTTCTGCAGGTTTCCATGCATTGGGCAATCGCGGACACCATTAACAAAGCCATTCTGAATTTCGGAAGTACATCTGAATCAATTTTGAAAAAACTGCTGAAAACCTTGGAAATCTATCAGAGTGTTTCCCAACCGTGCTGTCAGAGCTGGAGGTTCTTGCTGTGCTGAACTCCCAGTCTGCCATGACCGGGAAAAGCCTGGCGTGCAGGAGAAATCCCGGGGATGCTCGGATGTGATGCGACCTCTCTGACGTAATATCAATTGGACAGTAATTTTCCGGACATTGCGGGTGACGGGTTGGAGGGGTTGTATAAAAGGTGTGTTTGAGGCACAAGCCAATGCTTTGGCTTTACAGGTGTTGTTTCCCCCAGAAGATTGGAGCGGCCTCACATGTGCCATGACGGACCTCTTGCTGTGCCGCAAGAAAAGCTCTCTGCCCCCTTCCTTTCCCCCCCCCTCCTGCCAAACTCCTGCTGCTTGGGGGAGGAGGAGGAAGGGCCGGGCAGCGGTGAAGAAAAAGAAGAAGTGGCCGGGGGTGCCGCCTCCTTCGGCCGTTTCCCCAGCCAGCTTCCAATCCACCATGACTCCCGCCATGACTCTTGCCCCTCGCTTGCTGAAGTTGGGGGGAGGGGGCGAGGCATGCGTGGCCTGGCTCCACCCTGTCCCCCGGCTTCCGCTCTCCCACAGCTTCTCCAGCCTTGAGAGGACAGTGCCAGGCCAGCATTGTGCTGGCTCTGCCACCGCTGGCTTGGCACTGCCCCTTCAAGGCTGGAGAAGCTGTGGGAGAGCTGAAGCTGGGGGAAGAGGGAGGGGCATGGTGCGGCCTGGCTCCGCCCCCATCTCCCCGGCTTTGGCACTCCCAGCAGTTGCTCCCAGAAGGCCACCATCCCCCAGTGTTAGAGTGTCATTTTGTATCATTTTGGTTGGTGATGTGCCCCCGGATTTTTTAAATGTTAAAAATTTACCCCAGCTCAAAAAAGGTTGGGAAACACTGGTCTATCAGATACGAGGTGCCAGCAAGTTTTGAAGCCGTTTTTTTCTGTGATAAAACAGGCCTAGTATCGAGTCTAGAGAGAATGAAAAAGACTCACAGGGAAGTGAGGGAAGGATTTTTCTAATTTCCTGTCTGCTTTTCTAAAAGAGTTAAAAGTGTCTTCACAGCCAAGGAAGCCTCTAGGACAGAGGTCAAACTTTTGACTATAGATGTTTGGGCCTCCAACTCTCAGATTCTCTAGCCAGCTTGTCCAATGACCAGGAATCCTGAAAAGCTGAAGCTTAAAACATCTGGGGGGCTACAAGTTTGACAGCACTGATCTAGAACAACTGCCTTTTATATGGCACCTTATGTAAGCAGAGTCCCCCTCTTTTGCCCTGTCAAGGTTTCTTGAAAAAAACCTTAACAGGTGCTGGACATGTGACTAGCCCCCTCCCCCCCATCTTTCATTCATAATGTTTATGCAAATAAAAACAGTTATTCCAAAATCCAAAACAAATCTAAAATCTGATGAACCTCTGGTCCCAAGCATTTCAGATAAGAGAAACTCTAGTGTCTGTGTGTGTGTGTGTGTGTGTCAGACCCCAGCCTGATTCCTTAGCCAAACCAGACCAAAGCCATGTTGTTTCTGAGATGCCAGCTAGGCCAGAAAGCAAGCCTCTGCAGAGGCCTCTAGTTCAATCCCCATTCAAGGACAGGCGAAGCTCAGCTCCATCCTGGGCCGATAAGAAGCGCTGGAGAAGTGGAGTCGAGTTAACTCCTTTCCTTCCAGGTGCAGTCACTAATGAGTTGACTTACCATTCTGATGCGGGGGGCTTGAGAAAGCCCAGCCGGGGTTCAGCTCATGAGAACCAGTTACGACGCACCTATGCTTCGTAAGGATCAAAGCCTGTGAGACCTATTTAATTAGGTCCTAGAGCTGTGGAGCATCTCTTGCCAACGTTTAGCTTCAAGCCACGTCTTCACGGAACTCTGCCTGGGCCATTGGGCCGTACAGCCTTTAGACTCTATTTGCCAGGTCTCCATGCCAAAAACTGAATCCTGGATTTAGCCCACTGGGGGCAATAAGACTCTTTTTACCTTTTGATCTTGTTTTACCTTTGGACTATTGCTTTGCAAGTACCCTGGTGCTTGGGAGCATCACTGAACTTTATTTCTATCTTCTTTACTCCTTTTTACTTATTCTAAATAAAGCATTTAATCATGGCCGGTCTCAAGTGGTTTACTGAGGGATCCATCAGGTCTACGGTGCAACAGTGTGTGTGTGTGTTTGTGTGTGTGTGTGTGTGTAGAGAGAGAGAAAGGGTCAAGAGAAAGAGAGTGAATGCTACATAAACAAAACTCCCTTGAGCTGAAAATAGTGAATGAAAAGAAAAAGTCTCCTAAGATCCAGTCCCTGGTATGGCTTGAATCCTCATTTCTCAGTGTACTGCTTCTGTTGTTCAGGATTGCCTCCTCGGGTAATGTGAACATTTCATGAATGACACTAGGAATAGTATATGAACCCCTCATCTTTAAAAATCAAATGTAAAAGTCACAGCGGAATACATATTCAAAATTAATGAGCTTTTCTTCCTTTAGCTTGTTGTCTGGTGCATTAGAAAGAGTCTGAAATGAGACACACCTTGTGTTGTGTTTTTAATACAGCTTGTGATAACTTCCTGCAGGCAGAAGCATTTTCCAAAATTAAATAATGAAGCAAAATAGAGGAGACAACGTAGTATGCCAGTCAGGAAAGCAATGGTGACCTTCTCCAACCCTTTCCTGTCTCACTTCAGTGATATCAGAAGAACTAAAACACAAGCCTTCCCCTGTGGTCTCAAGTTTTGTGTCTGAAATCTCAGGAAATGGGATATTGCTGAGCTGGCAACTTTAAGCAGAACTACTTTGAACTCAGTAGTAGTGGGGAAAAATTCTCCATAAATCACTTCTGCTGAACAATATTCAGTATCGTGAGAGTCCCTGTGGAGTGCTGAAGGGAATGGGAGTTTGCCATATTAAGCATGATTGGCAGGCAGCATGAAGTTTCTAGGTAGGTAAAAACTAAGAGCTTGGGTGATTGCACTTCCAGTATTTTCTGTAGCCTAGACATCAGGCCTTGGCTCCAGGAACCACATATTAGCAGGGGAAAAGATGCAATAAATAAGGGATGCAATAAGTAATTGATGCATCTATTTACCTTTTTCTGTACATGTTAAACTGATATAATTTCATTCTGATATGCAACCATTTGTGAACTTACTATGTTAGCACACTAGGACTTCAAAGCACACAGTCCTGCATTTCTGCCACTGGCCGAATTCTGGGAAATGTAGTTTGGGAAGGTAAGTACCTCTGTAGCTGAGAATTCAAAAGCCCCACCCTAAACTACATTCCCAAGAATTCTGCAGTTGGCAGAAATGCTAGGCTTCCCACTTGAAAGTCCTGGTGTGATAATGAGGTAAGATGCCTATAACACTATATTCCAAATCTACACAACGCAACAGTTCATTCATTGGTCTCTCTGGGAAACTTTGGAATTGGATTATTTCCGTATTATTGCACCAACACTTTGGAATGCGCTCCCTCCAGAAGTCCGTGCTCTTCCCAGCTTGCTGGCTTTCCGGAAGGCCTGCAAGACCTTGCTATTCCAACAGGCATTCGGCCTTTAAAATTGCAGGCCCTCTGTTATTGGAAATTACAAGCCCTCTGACACCTGCTACTATGTGTTTCGGGTTGTTGTATTGTTTTTATGATATTTTAATGTACTTTATATATGCTGTTTTAACCATGTTTTTATTGTGTGTAAGTCGCCCCGAGCCGGATGGGAGTGGCGACGGATAAATCCAAATAAATAAATAAATGAATAATGTACTTTGGAAATATGATGAGTGTACACTAAAGTATAGGGGGCTCTTGGTATCCATCAGGTTTGTTTATAGGACCTCTATGGATAACAAAATACATGGATGCTCAAGTCCTATTATATACGTATATGTGTATGTAGTAAAATGATGTTCCATATATACAATTGGGTTTTGCTTTTCAAAAAATATTTTCTATTTGTAGATGGTAGAATTCATGGTTGCAGAATCTGTGAATACGGAGGGACTGACTGTTTATGTTTAGTCCTCATTTATATCCTATTAACTCCTGCCTTCTCTCTCTCGCTTCCCCATTTCTTTTAAAATGTATTTTCATACTATAATTTTCAAAATAAACTATTATGGTTGACTTTTTGGGAGCAACATTGTTGTTATTTCAGTAAATGAATGTCAGTAAATGAAAATAGGTTTAGGGAAAAAAATATTTCCCATGGCCAAATGAGGTGTGGTCATTTGGTACTGAAAAAGCCAGCATGGTGCTATGGTCTGAACATTGAGACCAGGCTTTGGAGATCAGGCTTTGAACCATCACTTGGCCATGAAAGCTGCTGGGTGATCTTAAGCAAGTCACAGGCTACTTCCACACATCTTAATAAAATCCCACACATTTTCCGCTTTGAACTGGAATATACTGTATGGCAATGTGGACTCAGATAACTGAGTTCAAAGCAGATATTGTGGGATTTTCTGCCCTGATATTCTGGGTTATATGGTTGTGTGGAAGGGCCCACAAGTCAGAGAAAAGCAAAGGCAAACCTCCTCTGAAAAGATCATGCTAAGAAAACCTTGTGACAGGTCCACCTTAGGGCTTCCATAAGTTGGAAAACAACATCAATAAAAATCTAAACAACATCAACACACTTTAGGTCTTAGCAGGGAAGGAGGAGCATCTACACCTCCTTCCCTGCCAAGAACAAAACCACGTCAAGGCTTGACGCTGTTTAGTTCTTGGCAGGGAAAGAGGGATGGACCATCCACTCCTCTGTTCCTCCCCCCGCAAGCTCAGAGGCATCTCGGGTTATATTAACCAGTGATGCTTCTGAGCTGGGGAGGGAGGGAGGGAGGGAAGGAAGGGGGGAGGGCTTGCTCTCCATTCCTCCCTCCCTGCCCTGCCAGCTGAGAGGCATCACGGATTAAATGTAAGCCACGCTGCTTCTGAGCTGGGGGGGGGGAGGGAAGAGGGGATGGCTTGCCCTCCATTCTTCCCTCCCAGCTAGCGTAAGGAATAATAACGAAAATTCATTATTAATTACGTTTCAATCACGAAATTTATTTAAAATTTTTCGGGTTAATTTCTATAATGACCCAGCAACGGACATCCCCCCCCCACGAGTTTAGAATCAATTTTTTATGGGTCAACCACCCCTATTACATACCTGTGAAGGTAGCCAATAAAGTGCATAGGCAGTGAGGTGCATAGGCAATACTCACCTTGTTTCTGCTTCTGCATTCATTGTCTCTCTCCATCCATTTTGCAAGTAAAACACACAAATTTAGGAAGGCCCTGAAAAGATGTCACAAGTAGTAACACTATAAAGCTACAACTTTTAAGGTTGTTTCCCCATACCCTTTTGTTCTACAGTAAGAACATTTTTATGAGAGCTAGAGTAAGAGTTTTATCACTGGGATTGTAAATCAACTCTTTCGCCTTCACTACAATATTAACAGATTCATCTGCAGAGACCATTGTTTCCCCAGATTGTACACCAGAGAGATGAAAGACTCATGATTATTTTCCAAGTACATCAAATTTACTTTCAAGTGCCCTTCTGGCACACAGAGCTACATTCGGAGGAAAGTAACATGTGTTTTTTCAATCAGCAGAGGTGGCCAGGATGAGAGGCAATTACCCTTGTGCCATTGAATTGTGCCAGCCTCACAAACTCCTCTCTAAAGCTGTCATAATACTTTTCTAATGAGGCCCAATCCAGTCCTTCTCCTGCCTGCAGCGTTTAACAGCTGTGGAGGTTTAATGACACATACCAAACCCCAAACATACAGGACCACTGGGAAACAAAAGATCCCCAGAAAAGTCCAAATTCAGATAGCTGCAAATCAGCCTGGAATCACCAACCTTGACTTTTTCTGCATTCTGCTTCCTTCACGAATTCAGTTTCTTTCACTCCCTGAATGCATTTCCAACATAGGGAGTAGTTGTTACAAGAACAATTGTGTTAACAAAGAAAGTAGGAGAGAAGATTTTATTTGGAAAAGAGAAAATTATTGCCACTTCCTTACTTAGTCTGGCCTTTAAAAAACTCATCTTCTTTCGACCCAAACTATGAAACAGCCACACTTTTTACAGTTTCTTGATTCCACCTAATGAAAATAGAAGCAGTTTAACACACACACACACACACACACACTCCAAATTGATCTGTGTTTTTTCTTAGTGCAAAGATGGAGAATGTGCTATCTATAGACCACATATATCACCCCGTTGCACCTGACACTCCTCAAACTTCTGTGCCCCTATTGAAATATTCAAGTTGAAAATGCACTGAAGCAGTGATTCTCAACCTTCTGTCCTCCAGGTGTTTTGGCCTTGCAGTTGAAGCGGAGTGGGACTTCTGGGAATTGAAGTTGATTGAAAGGCTGGGAACCATTGCATTAAAGCAGAGGTCGATCTGAGGTGGCTTATTCGACCTGGTAACCCGAAAGACGATCAAGTCTTCCGGGTCGCCAGGGTGATCAGGCCTTGCAGGTCGCCGAGTGCTCCCGCTGCAGGCCTGGATCACATCCAGGGATAGGCACTCCAAAGCCTCCGCTCCTCTAGCCTGTCTGCTGACACAAGCCCCACAGAGCTCGCGATGGGATGGCGGCAGCATCACCCCTTCCTCTTGGTCCCGCCCCCATGCCCTTCTCCCCGAGCTGGACAAAACCTCCTGCCAGGCCAGATCCGGCCCGAAGGCCGTAGGTTGCCCACCCCTGCATTAAAGTGATAAATCACCACCCTGGCATTAGTGTTGTACCATTTAAATCCCTCAATACCATCCCAATCTAAGTGATATCTATCTTCAAAAAATCAGAAATAAATACAAGGGGCACTTATAATCCACCTTTTTAGTAACTGCTCACCAAAATGCAACAATGAGGCCTGCTATAGAGCTTAAGGTAAGAAACATGGTAGCTGCAATAGCTGTTTATCTCTGGTGTGGTGTCATATATTATCTAGACACTGTAGTTTATCTGTCCTCTGACAGACCAGTGCGATAAACCAACAGCAAATCATAATTCACTCTGGTTTCGAGATAGACAAAACCAGGTTTTGTCATTCCTATTACACCACACTATATAAAACCTGCACAGTTGGTCTGTGGTTGGCCAGCCTTATTTGGAAAAGTAACCAAGGGAAATAATTTGGTTGGTATGCATCAGCATGGAAATACTCTGTTTCTGAGATTGTGTAAGAACAATTTTACATAGGTCCTATCACATGATGTTTGCCTCTTCCCATTAGTATTCTGTAAGAATCTGTCTGCAAAAAGTTGCAAAAATTGATTATTTGCAGACAGTATTTTAATCATGTTATTTAAAAATACTACAGATTCCTCCATTGTTGTTTTTGCATGTGATTGGAAAATCAGTATACCTCCTGTCAGCAATGACATGTCCGGGGGGCAGAGACTCATAACCCTGGATTGTTTATGATGGAAGTAGCTGCCATTTCTGCTATTAGACATTTAGGGGAAAAGTTATCAGGGATTACTGATATCAATAATTGCCAGTTTATCTCATTATTATTGTTTATATATTTACTGGAATCTGTGTAAGTTCTATCTGTATGTGTTATTTATTTATCATAAATCAAGGATACAGTTGAAAATGTATTTTAAAAACACAAAGTTTAAAAACATGGCATTATATTAAATGTCCTTTGACCAGAAACTGGCCACTTAGAGTGCCTCTGGTGTTGCTATAAGGAGTTCTCCATTGTGCATGTGGCAGGGCTCAGGTTGCATTGTAATAGGTGTTCAGTGGTTTGCTCTTGTCCACACTCGCATGTTGTGGACTCCATTTCTTAAGTTTGGCTCTGCATCTCATAGTGCCAGAACACAGTCTGTTCAGTGCCTCCCAAGTTGCCCAGTCTTCTTTGTGTACAGGGGGAATTTCTCATTCGGTATCAGCGATGACTTGAGGTTCTAGGTTTTAGCCTGCCACTTTTGGACTCTCGCTTGCTGAGGTGTTCCTGTGAGTATCTCATCTGTATGTGTAACAGAGTGTTAATGTAAAAGAACTTTAAATAAAAGAAGTAAAAGGATAGTTACTTCACTTGTCTTTTTATATCACAGAAAATTTAGCAATGTAATAAAAATGTTTTGATAAGATTTTCTTGATTCCTTTTCCTAATTAACTACATTGCTACAAAACCCTCTTAAATTCTTTCCTCAGCTAGCATAATCTTGACTCTGGGATGGTCCTTTCTCAATGAAAAACGCCATCTGCATCATCCAAATAACCAGCAAACACTTCAAAGTAGTATCTGTTATGCCTTCTCAAATGGAGAAGCAGTGCTGATAGAAGCTGCTATTGCCTCTGAATTGCCTCAAGTTCAGTCTCACAAAATTGAATTAGTAAGTTAATAATAATAATAAATAATAAAGCACAGCGGTAACAATAGCTGTGCTTGCAAGAAGGTTGCATATTCGATTCCTAGGCTGGTCTGGACACCCAGCTGTGAGCCCTGTCTACTGTTCACCCAACAGTTCAAAAACAGCCCAGCTATGAATAGATGAACTGGGAACTGCCAAGCAGGGAAGGATTTTATTTTTACAAAGGAAGAACTTTACAACGCCTGAATAAAAAAGAAAGATCGGCTGTCGGAAGGTGGAATGCAGAAAAACAGAGGCTCTCCGTCATGAGGATGAAGCAACAGCACCCCCTTGTGACGTATGACGCAATCGCACCCTGTGATGCAGCCAGAAGAAAAAAATCCTTCTAAATTGTACATGTTGTATGTTGTATGTTGTATGTAATTTGTAGGTAGAACCAGCAGGGATTGTCTGCCATATGTGTGATGTAATCTGGTCTGAGTCCCCTTCGGGGTGAGAAGAGCGGAATATAAATAAAGTGTATTATTATTATTATTTGTACCCCACACCTATCTTCCCAATGGGGACTAAGGGCAGCTCACATGAGGCCAGGCCCAAACAACAAGTGAACTAACATCAATGGTAGACTTCTTGTTTAGCAGCAAAACGTAGCGATCAGGTGAACCTATTACCGTGCACATGCAAAATCTTTTTCACATAAGGGGTAATCCAGGGCTTCCAGGCTATGTCACTGTGAAATTTTAGAGCTTTTTTTAAAGCCATGGAGTGATTTAGGGAGTCTTTCAAATGGATTGGGAGGAGCCAATTTTCTGTGGTGTGATGAGTCAAAGCGCAATATTTTCTAATTGTAGTAATCATAGTGATCGGGTATGACGAGAGGTATGCATTCCATCTGCATACAGTTTGTAATCAGTCATAAAAATATAGAATACATACTGACTGAAACAGAATATTCTCTAATGTGATTAGGTCCTTAGATAATGCCAGTATTCACTAGGCATTTGGGTGACATCATGCTTGTTGCTTGTTTTGTTTTAAATTCTAGCACCAATTACTTGCCTGAGAAAACAACACAAAATTCATGGGATCACAATAAATTGGCAGGTCGCCTGAAGACAAATGCACACAAATACACACACACACAAAGTACACCACTTCTGTAATTTTGTATTTGTGTCAAATATGATTTGCAACCACCTTCATTTCACCTATACTTTAGATTGTTTAGTTTATTTTCAAATATATGTTGTTTTCAAATATATTTGTTTGATAGAAGGTTTCAGCATTAGTAGATGTATCAACCTGTCCCTTTTTTGTTTGTATTTTTGTGGTGTAAGAAATTCCCTTCTTTCACCTTCTCCTGGTAATTTTTATTCCTGAGTTGCTCGTTCAAGCTCCAGGCTGCCGAGTTAGCCCTCTTAAATTCCAGGGTTTTTCTCCGCAGTCATGTGCATTAAAGCCTATAGTCAATGGTTAAGCCACAGCATAGTTTGCTTTGAGGCCAAGTCAAGTCAAGCTGCTGTATATGGAAATCTTGTTTCATTGTTAGAACAGTCTGGCGAACTCTGGAATATTTTCTTTACAAGGCAGATGATTTGCAATTGGCTTGATCTATAGTAATGAAAATTACAAAGAGTTTTCTGGAAGACTACAAACCCTATTTGCATATCTCTTGTTTGAAAAGCTGAAACATGCTGGCCATAACAAAATAGTGCCTTGTGCATGGATTTAATAGGGAAAAAAGTAGGTACTATGCTTTCTTTCGTTGCTTTTGTATTACAGTGTATAGGGAATGGATGCAGCAGCAAGCAAGGGGCATCCAGGGAATATAACACATGGCAGGAATAGTAAGCACCTCTCATGAAAGGAACTGGCTATCATGTAGGTTCTGAGTAGGTTCCAACTAGCTTAACATTGTGACTAAAATAATAAAAAGTCAGGGATGAACATAAAGAGCACCCCCTCCACATTTTATAGTACTTAGTTGTCAGAGGACTGTTGTTAATTGCCTTAGTTGTTAGGGGATTGTTGTTAATTGCTCAACCTATGAATGAGAAACTTGCTATCAACAGCCCTGCTCAGGTCTTACAAATTCCTCAGCTGATGGCTCATCTACACCAGTGTTTCCCAACCAGTGTGCCGTGAGCGATCGTCAGGTGTACCGTGGGGTTACTATTTTACTGGATTTTTTGAGAGTTGCCTCCCCCCCTTCCCCAGGAACTGTTTATAACAGCTTCATGACATCCATAGTTAACTGGAAGCAAGTTTTACTCAGGGTGAAATTTGACAAAGGTCTGGAGAACAAGCTCTATGAGGAGTGGCTTGAAGAGCTGGGCATGCTTAGCCTGAAGAAGAGAAGGCTGAGAGAAGACATCATAGCCATGTATAAATATGTGAGAGGAAGTTATATCTATGTTGTGTTCATCCAAACAGGCCCAGGTCTAACACTGAGTGTATAAATACATTTCAAAACATATTAACTATATGTATTACTGTGTTAGAGTGTCATTTTGTGTCATTTTGTGTCATTTTGGTTGGTGGTGTGCCCCAGGATTTTGTAAATGTAAAAAATGTGCCGCGGCTCAAAAAAGGTTGAAAAAACACTGATCTATTTGTTTGGGGGGACTGGGGATGTGCTGTCTCTGACTTCCTCTAAGGGTGAGAAAATGTGACTTGCCCAAGGGCATCTGGCTGGTTTCCATGGCAGAATGTACATTTGAACCCAGGTCTCCAGAGACCTAAAGTGGAACTACACAAACATGTTGCTATTCACCTCCTCCTCTCTCCATTCCTTTCCCCAACTGACCTTTTGCTCCAGCTGACAACTCCAGATGATGACTGACTGTCAGGACTCATGTTGTGTCTGGAAACCACCATGACAAGAATGGGAGGGGCTGGTGAATGCCATCCCGATCTCAGGGCCTCCCAAGTCATGGATGGCCATATAAGCACTTTGGTTAATCTTGGTCAAAACCATGTTGAAGTGGCCTTGCTCTTCTGCATTAAACCAGATCATCTTTGCACTTCCTTTGGCTGCCATGGTCCTGATTTGCTCTAAATGGTCAGTGTAGATGTGTCCCAAGTTCAATGTCCAAACTACTACACTACATTCCTATAGCTGCACAAAATTGAAAAAAACAATTATATCGTCTCGTAAAATGCAATAGTTTTATGCGTTGTCAACATCTTTGTGATGAAGTAGTAGAACAGTAATTCTTTTATTTCGTTCTTACAAATAAGAATTATTATAATTATCTCTCCTGTTTATGACTTATCACAATTGGAATCTATTCACAAAATGCCCCAAATCCATGTGGTGTGTGCGTGTGCTCAGAAATAATATTTTCTGTCAAGAAAGCATTTTTCAAATGCAGAAAATATTATTTTCTGGTCAGGTATCCGTTCATCACCACCTCATATGTGATTTTCCCAAAGCTGCACGTTTAGTAAAAGAACAGCAATCCCAGGACTAAAAGTACATATTCCATCAAGGGTATTTCTTATCTATATACCTATGATAGAATCTCCAAGCTTCACATGTCTAAACTAGTTTTGGGCTCATTTTCTGGGTGGGGCTTTAATGTAATCAGCTTCTATTATGAATTTATTTATTTATTTAATTTATTGTTTCGACTTGTTAGCCGCCCCTTCCGGTAGGCTCGGGGCGACTTACATATGCATAAAACCATAAAAAAACACTGTAAAACAATGGACCAATATCCACATATTAAAATTGAAACAAACAGATACACATTAAAATAACTCTTGGCCTGCATTACAGTAAGCAGCCTAGGGATGTCTACGGACCGAATGCCTGGATGAACAAGAGGGTTTTACAAGCCCTACAGAAGGCTAGCAGGTCGGTCTGTGCTCGGATTGTGGAGGGAAGGGCATTCCATAAGGCTGGCTCAGTGGCACTAAAAGCCCTTCTCCGTGTTGTAGACAGATGGATGGATTGATAACTAGGTACCACCAGGAGGTTCTGAGACTCAGATCGCAGTGGTCGTGGGGGATTGTATTGGGAGAGATGGTCCCTTAGGTACACTGGCCCCAGACCATTCAAGGTCTTGAAGGTCAAAACCAGCACGTTGAAGGTGATCCGGTGCTCTATTGGAAGCCAGTGCAGTTTACGCAGAACAGGCGTGATGTGGCAGCGAGATGGAAGGCCTGCCATCAGCCGAGCTGCAGCGTTCTGCACCAGCTTAAGCTTCCGGATCACTGACAAAGGACGGCCAATGTAGAGGGCATTACAGTAGTCCAATCTTGAGATGACCTTGGCTTGGACCACTGTGGCTAGGTCATGACGGGACAGGTAGGGAGCCAGCTTCTAAATTTGTATTTAGAATTGATCACAACGTTATTTGCTTCTGGATATTAATGTTGGTTTGATCAGCATGGGGCTTTGGACTACCTTTCAGTGCAGCTGAAATCCCAAACTGGCCTGACTTATTTTAAAATGCCATTAAAAGCTTTCCTACAAATATGTATGCTGTGACGACCCAGGAGACATCGATGACCCAAGGGATGTCGGGTCACTGTGGCAGGGCAGGGCTTTGGTGAAATCCCACCACTGCCACCAATTAATGTGACGAACTCGGATCCACCCAATACTTAAATCACTGCCACCAACCTAATTATCTAATTAGGATTTTAAAAATTAAATAAGATGTTTAGTTATGCAACAGCTATGAGGAAACTTAGAGGAAACACGATGGAGGCTATGGTAAAAGTTAAATAGAAAGAATTTATTAACTTTTACAAACAAACGAGGCACAGAGCTTAATGGATTACTACTAACGAGGCAGCGAGCATATGGTTAATCAAACTGAGGCAACGAGCGTACGGTTAACAAATTAATGGTACAAGAGTGTGTGGTTAGCAAAAGATCTAACTGTGCTGGAGCGTATGGTTACAGATAAATGCTTACTTAAATCTTAGATGTTAAATGGTAAATCAGACAGGGCTAACCTTGTCTAAACTAGTTGAGAGATCTAACCAAACAACTATCCTAGATAGTTCAGGGTTTTGACACAGAGTTTTGACACAGAGTTCCTATACTCTAACACCACAGAGCTTTGTTATAGAGGCTCTTTACTCTGGAGTCCTGACAAGGAGCTATCTGAGAGCGTGTCTATAAAACACTCCACTCTCCCTAAGAGCTTGTCAAGCCCTGCTCCTCTCTCTTCGAGAGCTTGTCAGAAACTAAACTTTCCTGTCAGGATTTATCCCTCCTAGACAGCCTAACTCCTCCCTCTTGGCTCTCAGCCAATCTCCTGGGAGTCTTTGTAACCAGCCAGAGAAACACTCAAGCCACGCCCCCTTGGCTCTGGCAACTCCCATCTCCTAATGGCTGCTGTGTGGATCTCCCTTCCCAAGATGGATGCCACCATTCTAATCAGGGAACCAAACTGCCACACAGGCTTCGGCCTACTCAGAATGGGTGAGTCCTTACATATGCATTTCACATTCATCTTTGTTGTCTGCCTATGCTTTTTCCCTTTCAGAATATTATCCTTCCATTTTCAATTCTTCTTTTCTTTCTATGTACCTGCTTGGTCCAGACTTCTCTAGAAGCTTCCTTACATTCTACATTTCAGCAAACATCTTAGGAATCCCAGTCTCTTCTTATATATGTATCAAAATAAAAACTTTCAAGCACTTGGCCCATGTATCTCCACCAGTTTATATCCTAACCATCAAGGAAATGTTTGCATTTGTCCCCTAAGGTTAGCCTCAAAGTATTTTTTTTAGCACTCTGGAAAGCAGAGTTGAAATCACAATTTCAAAGTTTGTTTGTAAGCTTTGTCCAATCATTTCAGTGTGTGATACTGGGCAATTTATTTGATGTTTTATGCAACATTTTTAGTAGACACGTAAACTTGTTACTTTTGTTTTTATAGAGAACAATACATAACTTTATCACATTTCTCCTTGCTGTTAGCAAAATGCTGAAAACTCTGCTAATTTGGGTCTTATTAGGTATAAAACCCCATGACGCTTCCATATACAAATGCTGTTTTCTGTATCAAGCTATGACTAGGATCATACATCAAATGCTATAGGTATGATGCTTTAACTTGTAACAAGACCTCTCTCCCCAGGGAGATTAGATTAGCCCCCACCCTGCCCATCTTTCGGAAAGTCTTGAAGACTTGGATGTTCCAATGTGCCTTTGAATAATGGTTTACCTACTGATTTAAGTCTGCCAAGCCTTAATCTTCTGGTTGGATCTCCAGCACTTTATTGTCAGCCCCAGTCCTACAGTTTGCGTTTGCACAAGCCCCCTGCCCACTTCTCTTGGCTACTGGTTGTTTGATGTTTGGTTTATGTTTCATGATGTCTTACATTTTATTGGTTTTATTGTTTTAGTATATTTTAATATATTTTACTATTATATGTTCTTTAATTGTGTTACTTTGTAAACTTTGTTTATATCAGGCTTGGTGCCCATGTAAGCCACCCCAAGTCCATTCGGGGAGAAGTTGTTGTTGTTATTATTGTTAGCAAGTGTTACTTGAAGAGAACTTTGTGAAAGAAAGATGCTGCCCATATCACCCTGCGATGCTTTCCGCTGGCACAGGTAGCACAGGTCTCAATTGCCCTAGATCAGGGGTGCTCATTAAGTAGATCGTGATCTACTTGTAGATCTCGAAGGGCGTCCTGGTAGATTTCGAAGGGTAGATCGCAGGCAGATCGCAGGCACAGTGTGTATGGCTCCCATGCCATTTGTGAGGAATGCTCAGGGGCTTATTATACTCACATTTAGTTGAATTCAGTCTTAAAGCAGAATTGGTGCTTTTAGCAGAAGTACAGTCAGGAGAGAGTGATGCACAAGCATAGTACTTAGTATAGCGGGGTAGCTTGCCAAAATCATGCTAAATGCCATTACGAGAATAATGCACTTTGATTGGTAGGTCAGGCACAGGCTGTGATTTGTGAGAGTACATCATGTGCCTTTCCTGATAACACCGGCCTTGATTGGTCTAGCTAGTTCCAACGTGCGTTTGTTTACATTGTAGCTGATTGGTAGAAACTGCGCATGAGTAGATGAAGCCGTTCCTCCCAATTGGCACTAAGGGACGTTTTAGAGATGTTGCAAATTCAAGTACAGAACGCTCATGCAGCAGATAACACACTGTGGGAATGAAGGATTAATAACTGCGTAGTGCTGTTTAACAAATGGGAACGCAAGTAGAATGAACTGCCAAATAATGTGAGATGTAATTGGATAATAGAAATGTGTTGATGATGTGTTTAATGATGTGGTAATCATGTGAGCCAATGAAAAACGATGAAGACGGGACCTGCCGCCATAGTGTGTATATAAGGGTTAGTAAGAGAATGTTGGGGGCTCTTGCCCTGAGACAGCTCGTTCTGTTGGCAGGTCCCGTCAGCTGACGTTGTGCAATAAACTTTGGCTTCATTTTTAATGCAATACGGTTGATGCGTCTTCTCTCGTTCCTGTGCCCGCATGTCCCCGCAACCTGGGAGTAAAAAGGTAAAACCTAGGGAGTTTTGGGACTCCAGATTTGCTGCTACAGTCTTAAAATGTATTATATGGCTCTCACTGAAATAAATTTCCTAATATTTTGCTTTTATGGCTCTCTGAGTAGTGGGTAGGTAGATCTTTGGGACTTGGTTGTTTTATAAGTAGCTCGCATGTTGGAAAAGTGTGAGCACCCCTGCCCTAGATAGCTCACTGATTTTTCAGGTTGTTTTCAGGGTTCGAATGGAGAGTTAAATCAGCTGTGGAAATAGTGCCATGAATACAAATGTGAATATAAAATACTTGCTAAGTTCTATATCTATTTTATGACATCATAACTGACAGGATGCTTTCTCTATGTGTTTTCCCCTTCCACACACAATAAGTCCAAACTATGAAGATTCTCTTTGTACAAAAATTTTCCTTGTAAGAGTATTGACATTTGGGGAATCATCTTTTCATCTGTTATTTGGATATATGTGGATATTCCTTCCTTCATTATTTTGGGTTAAGCACTTGTTCGAGTTACAGGAATAACAAATTCAAAAGATTAATTCTGGATTAGCTGTGACAGACCATAGGGACAACATTTAAATGTAACATTCTATTTGGCCTATCTCAGAGCATGACAAATTCAATTTTTGGACTACATTTCACAGAACAGCCCATCCATCATGGCTAGTGGCCATACTGGCGAAGCAATTGTGAGGGCTACAGTCCAAAAATATCTCTTCCAAGCCGTGATCCATCTAATGAAAGTCATGGCTGGTTCTGTTATGAAATTTAAAAAATCTTTTCATTCCTTGCCATATTTACTTAAAACTTGATGAGTCATATCTGAATGTGTGAACTGGATCTCCTGAAAGACATTTCTGCATGGCTGAGAATCAGTTCACTGCATAGTTTTGACCCAACAAAGTAGTAAGTGGGACTAGATTTCCTAATGAAAACAATAACATCTTAGATGCCTTTAGACCAGGGGTGCTCATTAGGTAGATCGCGATCTACTGGTAGATCGCGTAGGGTGTCCTGGTAGATCGCAGGCAGGGCGGGAGGAAGGCTCAGTCCTGCCCCGCAGGATCCCGACGCCGCCCAGGTGCAGAAGGACATTGGACTGGATGGCCCTTGGAGGTCTCCTCCTATTCTAGGAACCTATTATTATCAGAGGCTGAATGGCCATCTGTAAGGAATGCTTTGATTGTGTTTTTCCCTTATGGCAGAAGGAGGTTGGACTGGATGGCCCTTGGAGGTCACCTCCTATTCTAGGAACCCATTATTATTATTATTATTATCAGAGGCTGAATGGCCACTGTGAGGAATGCTTTGATTGTGTTTTTCCCTTATGGCAGAAGGACGTTGGACTGGATGGCTCTTGGAGGTCTCCTCCTATTCTAGGAACCCATTATTATTATTATCATCAGAGGCTGCATGGCCATCTGTGAGGAATGCTTTGATTGTGTTTTTCCCTTATGGCAGAAGGAGGTTGGACTGGATGGCTCTTGGAGGTCTCCTCCTATTCTAGGAACCCATTATTATTATTATTATTATTATTATTATTATCAGAGGCTGAATGGCCATCTGTGAGGAATGCTTTGATTGTGTTTTTCCCTTATGGCAGAAGGAGGTTGGACTGGATGGCCCTTGGAGGTCTCCTCCTATTCTAGGAACCCATTATTATTATTATTATTATTATCATCATCATCAGAGGCTGAATGGCCATCTGTGAGGAATGCTTTGATTGTGTTTTTCCCTTATGGCAGAAGGAGGTTGGACTGGATGGCTCTTGGAGGTCTCCTCCTATTCTAGGAACCCATTATTATTATTATTATTATTATTATCAGAGGCTGAATGGCCATCTGTGAGGAATGCTTTGATTGTGTTTTTCCCTTATGGGAGAAGGAGGTTGGACTGGATGGCCCTTGGAGGTCTCCTTCTACTCTAGGAACCTGTTGTTGTTACTATTATTATTATTATTAGTAGTAGTAGTAGTAGCAGAGGCTGAATGAATATTATCATCATCATTGTTATGAATAAATTCAGGGGCTTATACTCACATTTAGTTGAATTCAGTCTTAAAATATATTATATGGCTCCCACTGAAATAAATTTCCAAATATTTTGCTTTTATGGCTCTCTGAGTCGTGGGTAGGTAGATCATTTTGACTTGGTTGTTTTATAAGTAGCTCGCATGCTGAAAAAGTGTGAGCACCCCTGCTTTAGACTGAAAAACCTGTCAGTTTCACTTTTCAATTCATTAATGCCCCATGCTCTCTGGTAGCAACAGCAGCAGCTTCTTTCCATGAAAGAAGCACAAAGAGAGTAGAAGGTCTTGAGGCTCTTTTAGGTGCTCCTGAGATGAACTGAGAATTCACTCAGAGAAGAAGTTTCATTTTTTATAAGAATTAATAGTGTACCTTAGTTTTTGTTGTTTTTTAAAAAAAGAAAACATCCACTTCTTTCGGTGACAAAATGACTTTTTGACTGTGTATGAAATTTACGTATAGTGTCCTGGGGCAGCTGGCACTTTTCCTTCTCAGTGAAATTAAGCTCATCTTATTCACAGGCCACATCAAAATCCACAGTTTTCACCACAAAGCCTGGCCTTGACTAATACACGGGGTTGACTCATTCACAAGTATAGACTACTAGCTTGGGGACCTGGTGCTGCCCGGGTTATTTGAGGAAGGCATTGTGTGCCAAGGTTGGTTCCTATTAGATGTTTATGTGGCTTGCAGTGGTCTCAGAAACTTAGTGAAGGTACTGCAAGTCCCATTGGCCATGGTCCATCCTTCTCCAAACAGCACCAGGATGTAGAGTGGGTCATGGGGGCTCTGTATGTCACATTTGGTCTTGATCATTCTTTGGATGAGGGTTGCAGTGGTCTCGGAAGGTGAGTGAAGGTATTTCAAGTCCCATCATCTGTGGTCCATCCTCCTTGAAACAGCACCAGGGTGTAGAGTGGGTCAAGGGGCTCTGTGTGCTAATTTTGGTCTGTAGTGGTCATTGGGTGAGGGTTGCGTTGTGAAGTGGGCCATTGGGCCCCTGTGTGGCAAGTTTGGTCCTGTTCCGTCACTGCTGTGGGCCGCAGTGTCTGAATGCCTGAGGCCTTTCCTTTTCCCTCTGCATCACCTTAGAATGTCCTTTATGCAAATACCATTTCAGTGGCCACCAATCCCCTCTGTCTGGGGCCGTAGAATGTTGGAGTTCTGAGGCTGGCCAATCAGATTCCTTTATGCAAATATTCCCATAGTGGCAATTTATCGAAACGCTGTCACATATTCCTTGGCACCTCCGCACCTCCCAGAAAATGAACATTCCATTTCCAACGGAAAAAAACTGTCATTTGGCTAACTCAAGCATTCAGTTGCATTCTGTTTTGCTGGCCAATCAGAGTCCTTTATGCAAATTGTCTCTCAGTGGCAACCAATTCCCTCTGTCTGGTGCCAGAGTGTTGGAGTTCTGAGACTGGCAAATCAGAATCCTTTATGCAAATATTCTAGTGCCTTAGAGTGTTGGAGTTCTGAGGCTGGCCAATCAGAGTCCTTTATGCAAATAATCCCACAGTGGCATCCAATTGAAAAGCTGGCACATATTCCTCTGCACCTCCTGCCCTCTGCACCTCCGCAAACACTGACTTTTATTATATACAGTACATAGATAGATAATCATTCTAGATAGATATAACATTGACTTAAATCCCTGAAATCCCATATATATATAGGGGGGGGGGAGTCTCTTCTGTAGGCATTCTTTGTAGCAAATAACCAGGTTTTTTGGGTTTGTGCACATTTGTGTGAACTTAAGAACTGTGTCACTGTCCCCACAATTGCATTAACAGGAACAGGAGCATGAATTTCTCCATTTACTCATCTATTTAGTCTCCTTTTTTCAAAGCCAAAGATGTTTCATGCCAAAATGTAGCAAACATAATTTCTGTGAATAACGTGCATACCTGTCAAGGTGTTTCTATTCTTTTTCGGTTTGTGAAAGTGCTGTTGTTACTCAGGTGGTCCATAAGATAAGAAAATTTGGTAACAGACCAAGGAATATGCTCAGCCAGACATTCTGAAAGCATCAGCCAACCAGATATTCTTCCTAGCCTTAGCCTATTATTAGACTCACTGTGCTTCTTAATGGCAAGCAGCCTCCTATTCTGGAACCAGCAGGTTAATGGTTTCAAGACTCACCCAGTTTCTTTCAGGAGTTTATTTTGTATCTCCCCCCCCCCATTTTTCTTTTGGGGTGGTGGATTCATAGACGTCATCAGATTAAATCTTGTCCAAATATTTTATTTGAACTGAAACTACTCAGTTGGAAGTAAAAACAGAAGAACTATGAAGCAGCAATTGTCCAAACTGCTGAATCTTTTCAGAATTGCTTTAAATAGAGAGAAAACCTTATTAAGATCTGATCATGGCTAAACTTATTGTAGAGATATTTCTTGCTTTGCAATACATTGGCCTCAACCCAACATTCTCTCAGCAGAAAATAGGTTGAATATCTACTATCTAAAATGCTTGGGACCAAAATTGTTTTGGAATTTTAAAAATTGTTTTGGAATACCTGCATTTGTACTTACATACTGTACATAATGAGATATCTTGGAGATGGGATCCAGGTTTAAACACAAAATTCATTTATGTTTAGTATATGCCTTATACACCTAATCAGAGGGTAATTTTATACAATACTAGCTGTACCCGGCACGCGTTGTTGTGCCCTATTTAAAAGATGCGAGATGTAAGGGTTGGAAATGATGTTACTTACGGTCTTGGTGGGGTCATGTAGGCATGAATTGCGCACTTTCTATGTGTGCTCCAAATGATGTCATCTGGAAGCATGAGTTGTATTGTCTTATATAGCGGAGGAAGTGTTTTGATTCTGGAGTGTCTCCACTCAGCAAAGTCTGTAGTGGTTGTGGAGGAGTGGCAAGTGGTGGTAGAGAGACTTTACCGGCTAGGCAGCACATTCCTGTTGTTTCTGCTGGGTATTTCAGGGCTTTGCAGTGTGTGCAGATGTGCGTTAGGGTGCCAATGTCGGCCTCTGGCACCATGCTGTAGTCTTCTGCAGCGTTGTATCTGAAGGCTAGGCGGTGGAATTGGTTGTGGTGTTTTTGAAGTTTGTTTTCTGTGTTGCGACGTCGTGTTTCTGCGCTCCTTGCGCGCTGCTGTTGTGTTGCATTTCTGCGTCTTTGTTGTTCCTGGCTGCGCGCTTCTTCTTGTCGTGCAGTTCTTTGCATTTGGTTCTCAGCTGTGCGTCGTGCAGTGACCTGTTGTCTGTGTCTCTGCTGCGCAGTGTGTTTCTGTTCTGGCGTTTGTTCTGCCCTTTTTTGTTTGATGTATGTAGCGTTGTGAGTGTGTCGTCCAATGCTGTTATTTTTATAAGGCATGGCTTGTCTTTTGGGTCAGTTTATGTCTGTGTGGAAGGAAGGAATGGTTTTAGTTTGTGGTGTTTGTAGGTGTTGTGTGTACGGGGTCCCGTAAGGTTGGTGGGATGGGTTGTGATTGGAAGTTGTGTTGTGTTGTGTGGGTAGGAATTTGATGGAGAATTGCTCCCTCAGAGTTTGGTTTTGGCAGTTTAACCCTCAAACACCAACTGAAATCTCTCAGCATTCTATCCTAGCCTTGGATGGCTCTTGCCAGCGTTGCTATGGTTACAGCAGTTATGCAAATCCGCCCTTATTGGCAGCCAATCCTGTTGTTCAGAATGTAGAGGCTGGGTGAGTCATTGGCTGCCCCGGAGGATGCTGGTAAATGTAGTTTTATTTTTACTCGTTGTTTTGGGGGCCTTTTAGGTTTTGGGGGGGGGAAGTTTCTTTGCTACAAACGTACCTTGCTTGAGGCCTATTTCTGTTGGCAAGTATTGTGTTTCTGCGTTGTATGGTTTCTTTGTTTGAGGTATACATCACATGACGTGAACCCATTTATATAATAGATTATTAATAACTTTGCGCATGAAAGAACTGTTGTATACACTGAACCACCAGAAAGCAAAGGCATCAATAAGCAAACCAAGTGGGCAATTTTAGATTTGGGAATTTTTCAGATTTTGGAATTCCTGTGTAAACATCTATACGCAGACTGACACTATGGCGAGCTATATACCTCCTCCAAGATATGTATAATTTCCCAATGTTACCCCTCCCCCAACAATTCCATACTCCACAATGGAGATGCATGCTCTTAATGCCAGATCTGACATGATGTTTTGCAGCAGCATTGAGATCCTTAGAAGACCCCAGTAGTTCTCAGCACTGATGTCATCATCTTACATATAGCTACTGTATGTGAGAAATAGCCAGTAGTTTCCTCAAGCCTGCCTGCTCACTATGAAATGGCCATGTGGTGTTACAGACCAGGCATACTTGGCTTCCAACTTTGAGGCGTGGAAATAAACATATGAAGTACAGAGTATGACCTTGGATAACCTGTAGGGCATCATTTATCTATCTATGTATATAATAAAAGTCAGTGTTTGCGGGCGGTGGGTCGAGCGGTGGTGCGTACGGAGGAATATGTGCCAGCGTTTCGATTGGTTGGCACTGTGGAATTATTTGCATAAATGACACTGATTGGCCAGCCTCAGAACACTGACACTCTAAGGCACCAGATTATTTGCATAAAGGACTCTGATTGGCCAGCCTCAGAACTCCAACCCTCTAAGGCACCAGACAGAGGAGATTGGTTGCCACTGAGGGAAAATTTGCATAACGGACTCTGCATGGCCAACATTCCAACATCCAAAATCTCAAAGGTACAGAGAGTGCACTTTTAAAAAAGGCTTCCTTCAGCTGATTTAACAAACTAGGCCTCAGCCTGATTTGGCAGTAAGGCTTCCTCTACTTAATTTCCCAGACTAGGCCACAACCTGATTTGACACTAAGGCCTCCCCTACTTGATTATCCTGACTAGGCCACAACCAGATTTGACAGTAAGGCTTCCTCAACTTCATTTTCCTGACTAGGTCCACAACAATGACAGAATAAGACCAAACTTGGCCCACAGACCCCCAAGATGCACTCTACATCTTGGTGCAGTTTGAGGTAGGATGCACCATGGATGACGGAAATTGCAGTACTTTAACTCACTTGCTTAGAGCACAGTGGCCCACTCCAATGACGGATCAGGACCACACTTTCCACACAGAGGCCCAATGCAATACCAAGCTTGACACACAGTGCCCCTATGACCCACACTACATTCTACTGCCGAATGGAGAAGAGTGGGACTTGATGTACCTCCATGGATTATGGGATTTGTAGTACTTTCAAAGCCTTCATTTCCCACAGACCACTGCAGCCCTGAATAAAGCCCTAAAAAGACTACACTTGGCACCCTGTGCCCCCATGACCCAGTCTCCATCCTTCTATAGTTTACAGGAGGGTGGACCATGGATGATGGGACTTGAAGTACCAAAGACCAACCTTGGCACACAATGCCTTTCTCAAATAACCCGGGCACCGCCGGGTCCCCAAGCTAGTATGGTATATAATACACTGAAGGATGTATGTTTTAGAATATGTTTGTATGTAATATTCCCACCAAATATACCACTAAAGATGTATTGTACTGGTAGGATAAAGATAATATGGGAAAGAAAAACATTTAGATTTATGTTAAAATAGATATATTTCTCATTGTGAGTTTAATGGATGTCTACTGCGATATTTATGAATGTAATGTATGCGGCTAAGATATAGCAGTGCTCAAGGATATTAACTCCATGAGTGTCTGTGTGTTCACTAATGCCTGTGAAATGTGAAATGCCTCAACAGATTAGATGATATTCTTTGATGAATAGATGGCTATGGATATGATGCAAAGGACAGAATGCGATACATTTGAATTTTTTAAAATGAAATATCTATGTTGTTTCTTAATAGACACTATGTGAATAATGAAATATGATGATGGTGGTGGATGATGTATGACTGAGGTATGCTGTTAAAAAAAGGTAATATTCCTATATGTGATAACTTTACTGAATTGTTAGAGTTGAAGAGAGATAAAGTGTATATCCTTATGAAAGTGTGACATCTTAAGGGTCTTGTAATGTAATGAGTGAATGCATGACAACATATATGTAATGTAATGAGATTAAAGCAAGCATCCAGACATTGACACATCTGTATTTCTTCCTAACACCAATGCATATAATTTCATAGCTATGAATGCATACAAACAAATAATCCATGTTATATTCTACTCTCAGAAAATGATGGGAAAGAACAGGCACTTCCAGCTACTAAGTCTGAGACTTGAGTTTTTACAAAAAGCCTTGCTCTGCCTTCCAGAATAGGAAAGCCCAAAATATCACCAAAGAGCCTGCTCATTTCCCATTAAAATATCCTGGGATCCCAAGAGTTAAAAATACTTTAGTGGAGTTTTGATGTTAATCTTGCCTGTCTATTTTATACATCAACATCAGGTGAACGATCAAAAAGCTACAATACAGGTGAACGGAGCCCTCTCAGAAGAATTCCAAATTACCAAAGGCACACGTCAGGGATGCCCCCTCTCCCCCCTAATATATATAATGGCGTTGGAAATATTAATAAAATCCATCAGGGAAGACAAGGAGATAAAAGGAATGCGAATAGAGAACCACAATTATAAAATGCGGGCATACGCCGATGATGTAATCTGCATAATCGAGGACCCGATTAACAACATTAGCTCGTGGATGGGAAAAATCGAGGAATATGGCCGAGTGGCAGGTCTCAAGATCAACAAGAAAAAATCAACAATACTAACAAAGAATATATCAGACAAAAGAAAAGAACTCCTTCAAAAAACCTCCGGCATCACCATAAACTCAAAAATCAAATACTTGGGAATATGGTTGACAGCAAAAAATTCCCAAATGCTGAAAAATAATTATGAAGAGAGCTGGAGAGCCATCCAGAAAGACCTGGCTAACTGGAGATTTCTACAACTATCCCTCCTAGGAAGAATAGCGCTGATTAAGACGAATGTCCTTCCCAAACTTATGTACCTCTTCCAGAACATTCCGGTCATAAGAAGTACGAGCCCGTTCAAAGCATGGAAAAAAGAAATCTCAAAATTTATCTGGAATGGAAAGAGGCCAAGAATCAATCATAACATCATGATAGACAAGAAATCTAGAGGCGGATTCGGTCTACCGGACCTCACCCTATACTTTGAGGCATGCGCCCTAGTGTGGGTGAAGGAATGGATCTCGCTAAGGAACAAACATCTTCTAACACTCGAGGGTTTCGACTTACGAGTGGGCTGGCACGCCTACTTGTGGTACAAGAAAACATCGGTTGAGAAAAACTTTGGGAACCACTTCATAAGATCAGCCCTCATCCGCGTCTGGAACAAATATGCAAAATGATTCTACACTAAGACACCACTCTGGATATCCCCAATGGAGGCAGAACATCGGAGACTCCTGGGATGGTCCATATGGCCCACCTACAAAAACCTGTTGAAAAGATCAGAAGGAACCCTGGAGCTTATAACCCAAGAACAACTAAAACAAAGCCTAGAGAACATAACTTGGCTCCAATACCATCAATTGAGAAAGAGATTCAACTTAGATAAAGAAGAGGGCTTCCATATAGAAGAAGATTTCTGGGATAAACTTATCAAAACAGAAAAAAAAATATTACAAGGATCTACAGCAAACTACTAGAGTGGGCCACAGAGGAGGAAGAAATAAAAAACTGTATGATACAATGGGCCAGGAACATCGGACGACAAATCAAACTACACGAATGGCAGCTCATATGGAACAAAAAAATAAAGTACACATATGCAACAGAGCTAAAAGAGAACTGGCTGAAAATGTTCCATCGCTGGCACATTACACCCCAAAAAATCGGGAAGATGTACAAAAATAGAAACCCCAACTGCTGGAAGTGCCAGACACAAGTGGGCAGCTTCTTCCACATGTGGTGGTCCTGCCCGGCCACAACAAAATACTGGAGAGAGGTACACAAGACCGTACAAAATATACTGAAAGTGAGATTCCCAATGAAATCGGAATACTACCTATTGGGACTTTCAGACAGAGACAGGGTTCTGGACAAGAATTCCGAGAAACTTTTCATCTACATGACCACGGCAGCAAGAGTTGCATTTGCCAAGATATGGAAAGCCAACAAGATACCACAACAAGAGGACTGGCTCCAAAAACTATGGGACATTAAAGACATGGACACTCTAACATTCTTTCTGAGCAAAAACACCGGCCGGCCTAGAAGCGAAACAGACTGGAGTCCAATAAAAATGTACAAAAAAGACCAAAAGGTCAAACCCTAGCTAAGCAAGGTGTTTACAGAATAAGAAATCAAAAACTGAAAATCAACTATATCACATTAAAGAATATTCTTCAGAAGAGAAAGAGAAAAGTCAAATCCACCCAAGATCCGAATGGAAGTCAACTGTTATGTGTAATTTATGTGTCTAGTCTGTGATGCACGTTGTAACACCTCCCCACCCCAAACTTACCGATTCCCGAATCCCCAACCCCCTCCCCTTTTCCACCCCCTCCTCTCTCCCCTTCCCTCCCTTTCCTAATGTTCCCCTCATATCTGTACTCAAAAAACCAATAAAAAACATATTTCAAAAAAAAGAAAAAGAACTAGAAACATCAGGTGATGAGAAGGAAACAAGGGAACTCCAAACAGAATCCAGATTACAGAAGGAATACAAGTAGTTCCCAGGTTACAAACAAGATAGGTTCTGTAGATTTGTTTTTAAACTGAATTTGTATGTAAGTCGGAACAGGTACTTTTAAAAGTGTAACTCCAGCCAAAATAATAATAATAATAATACACTTTATTTTTATTCCCCACTTCTCACCCCGAAGGGGACTCAGTGCGGATTACAGAACACATACAGCAGACAATCCCTGCTGAAAGTAGACGTACAAAACATACAATAACATATAACAGGAAGATCCCTTGGACTCCAATCGGGCAATGTTGTTATATTCGTTTGTTGTTATATTCGTCACTGGGTGCTGTTGCTCCATTCCGTCACAGGGGGCACTGTTGTTCCATCCTCCTTCTACCTCCTTCTTCTTGACGAAGAGTCTGCCAGCCAGCCAACCGAATTCTTTCGGTAGTCGTCTTCAATATTTATTGAAGTTAAAAAGTCCTTTAGGATTCCTCCCCTGCTTATGCGATACCTAATTTATCTGCTTAGGTCAAGGATTCGAACTTGTCACATTCGGATCTTTACAGCTACAGCTTGCAGCTAACAGCTGCTGTTTTAACAGCTGTGCTAATCTCCCAGCCCAAACACACACACACACACACACACACATATATATATAAGCTTTGGATGGATAGGGAAGGGTTAACACCCTTGTTCTGCTGTGCACCTGTTCAGAAGATTTCACCTCACTTTCTGTCCTTTCAATAACTGGATTTTGAAAATTTGACTTATTGTGGAAACAAGGATTTGTTTCAGTAGGGACACCCTTTCCCCTTGTTAACTTTTACATAAGTGAAATTCCCTTCTGGGGGAGATTTCTATCACTTTCTGGTGTCTTACCCCTGTTCTTAACTGTGAGTTTTTTGTAAGTCAGATGTTTGTGACTTGGGAACTGCCTGTACACGAAAAGTGGCAAGGACTCTCAATCCCTCATTATAAGTCATTAGGGGTACATAAATATTCCTGTTTCTGGGTTCAAAGGCTTATCAGTAAGTTGTGAATGTGTGTGGGTTGTAGGGGGTGATACTACATAAGGAAGAATGGAAAACCCAACACCTGCTGCACCTAGAAAATATCATCTGGATGTGTAAGGGAAACCTATGTATGTAGGTTTCTCTACCAGAATTCTAATCAATGTGTATTTATTTACAGAAAAACCATCTTCTTTCTAACCCTGTGCTTGAGAATGTGTAGTCTTTCACTTCTTTAGGGCAGTGTTTTTTAACCTTTTTTGAGCCGTGGCACATTTTTTACATTTACAAAATCCTGGGGCACACCACCAACCAAAATGACACAAAATGACACTCTAACACAGTAATACATATAGTAAATATGTTTTTAAATGTAGTAATAGTTGGTAAACATAAACACGCAAACATACCCTGTCCTCAGGGAAACCGGCTGGAAAGAGAGCAGCCAGACGGAAGCACACTCTGAGGCAGAGAGTTCCACTGCTGAACAGCTCTCAGTCAGGAAGTTCTTCCTAATGTTCATCCTCCTACACAGGCATGCTTCCCTGTGATGTGTGCTTTTCTGCCTGCACTGTTGTGCGCTCTCTCTCTCTCTCTCTCTCTCTCTATATATATATATATATATATATATATGTGAGAGTGTGTGTGTAATTTATATATATATATATATATATATATATATATATATATAAATGTAATGTTCATTTGTGGGATTAACATAACTCAAAAACCACTGGACAAATTGCTGTCAAATTTGGCCACAAAGCGAGGCAAAGCGAGCAGAGCGAGGCTGGGAAGAAGGGAGCCCGAGTGGAGAAGAAAAAGTTCAGCAGGAGGGGGAAGAAAGGGTATTGGAGGTTCCAATTTCCCACGGCACACCTGATGATCGCTCACGGCACACTAGTGTGCCGCGGCACACTGGTTGGGAAACACTGCTTTAGGGACTAAATCTACTGTTGGGTTCAGCAAGCATAGTCAAGGGTGAGGATGAAAGCAGTCATACCCTAACAACGTCAGGACCACTGTGCATTCCCCAGTGCTGTTCTTTGCTCCGAGAGGATGATGTGCTTTCTAACGTGGATTGAAGAATGAAGGTATATGCACAGTATAATCAAAGGCTCAGTGACCAGCATTACTATAGTTAATTAAAGATGTAATCGGATGCTGTGCATTTTGTGGAATGTGTGATTAGTTAAATTTAATCATTTTGTCTTTTTTTAAAAGTTCTTAATCAACAAGTGTTAATTTAGAACTTTTGAAAAAAGACAAAATGATTAAACCTATTCCTTGGGTTCGATGCAGTGAAAGTTCATGACTAAACTCTGAACATTACTGATTTTTTAAAACTTCATCCTGACATGCTATAGAGATGCTATATTGAACAAGTTAAAATTAAACTCCTTCTGTTTAAAGGACAGAGTAATAGCAGGGTTATTTACTAATTTCAAAACATTTCACATAATACAATTATCATGTATTGTCTATTCCCAGAGGTCTCAGATATGAGCTCATAGTCCCACATATTTTCCCAGGCATACTATTTAGATTATTGCTTCTGCCATGTATACCCTTTACCTTCTTAGCCTTTTGAGGCATAATTATTAATGAATTCAGTGCTATATCTAACTAATGCTGGTCCTAGTTTGGTTAGCTATTTCTTGCTCCTGTTATTACCATATTTTCCGGCATATAAGATGACTGGGTGTATAAGACGATCCCCAACTTTTCCAGTTAAAATATAGAGTTTGGGATGTACTCGCCGTATAAGACTACCCCTCTTCCAATGCACACCAAATAACAATTTAAAAAGCATCAGATTTGATTTCAATATGGTAATTTTCCTATTACAGTACCTCCTTCTCTGTCTCTCAGATCTCACACATGCGCACCTGCACCGCCTCACCGCAGTCTTCAGGAGCGAGATCTGAGAGGCAGAGGAGGAGGTAGGGTAATAGGATACAAGGGTGGGCCAGACAGGTAAAAAAGGTGTGTTTTTCTGGGCCCAGAGCCACTCTATCTCTCTTTTTTCATACCCCGGGCATTCCGGATGCCTGCAGCTTGCTCCGCCCTACACTTACACCTTTCTGGTGAGGCGCCCCTTCACCTTACCATCGGGACCGCATTAAGTCCATGAATTCTGATCAATGGATTTTCTTCTACCATACCTGTACAGCGTCGCCCTTAATGCTTTCATACAGTTGCTACATATGGCAGGGATGCCACCACTGTCATCTTTGAGCTCCCCCCACCATATGCGGCAACCTGTTGCAACCTAGACCTGGAGGATCCCTCAGTAAACCACCACGAAGCAGCCGTGATTGAATGCTTTATTTAGAATAGATAATAAAAGGAAAGAAGGTAAAAGATAGTCCACTGATGCTCCCATCATCCAGGTATTGCAAGGTAATCGTCTTTAAAGAGTTCAAAAATCCAATAAATGAAGAAATAGTCTTGAAAACCCCAATGGGCTAAATTCCGGGATAAGTCCTTGGCAAACAATGGCTTGGCTGAGTACTTGAGTTCAGGACCAGGCGTTGCGGCCTGGTCCTGAACTTGAGTTCCATGGAGCTTGGCAAAGGAAGCTGAACGTTGGTGCGAGATCCCGAGCGCCAACGGGAACCAGCCTAAATAGGTTTCTCATTGTTTTTTACCTTGGAGGCGTTGACTTCGGTGCAACTCTTTCCCAGGAACAGTTTGTGGGCCTGACTTTCCCAAGCTTCCCGAGGAAGGCAAATATGTCAGCTCATTAACGGCTGCACCTGGAGAAAGGGGGGATACCAAGGCTTTGCTTTCCCAGCGCTTCTTATCAGGTTGAGAAGAAAGAAGGCTGCATCTAGCCTTGACGTGGAGGCCTCTGCAAAGGTTCTCTCTCAGCCCTGGCTAGTAATTTGGATTTAACATGGCTTCTGTCTGGCTTGGCTATGGAGTCATGCTGGGGCATGACACAACCACAGATTCTTCAATCTGGATTGGAAGTTTCAGCACCCGCTCTATAAGTCAACTCCTGTGTATAAGACGACTCCCGCATATAAGACAATCCCTGTCTTTTGAGAAGATTTTCTTGGGTTACAAAATAGTCTTATACACCAGAAAATACAGTATTTTCCTCATAATATGGTGTCTTGAGTTCATATCTTCCCTTAGAGTATTTTGGAAATGTCCAAATATTACATGGGGCTTGCATGCCATGGTCAGAAAACATCAAATTTTTTAAAGTCAGTTATATGCCTATGTTGTGTCAATGCTGGCATAATGCTCTATTATGTATCTTGTATTATCCTATCAAGGGATTTTGAAACAGGTTTTAAAAGATGGTTTCACATAACAATATAACAAAATGGTTTTTCAAAACAATCCAAAAAATTGTTTCCTTTTTCTGTAGACTGACAGAATTCACTGGTGTGTATGTGAGAAAGGGTGTGTGTTTGTGTGTGCATGTGTGTCTAACAAATCATCTAGTGAAAATCCTCTGCCCTAAGGCAAAATACTTTATACTTTTCAAGCAGGCAGAACAAAGGCCTGTCCGACCTTTCCATCAAAATCTCCAAAGTTTTCCCAAGGCAACCTGTAGTCTCTATCGCTTTTGAACTCTTCATATATTTGGAAGGTTTTTATAGGCACCATTTCAGACTTCAGTGGGGGTAGATGGAAAGTGCGAAATTTCAGGAAGGGAGAGGGGATGCTCAGCCATTCTTAAAAGACTTCCCATTGCTGTTTTAAAGATTATATGGCAAAAGAGTGTGCTTTAGAAAGAGTTTCAGTTTGATTTTTTAAAGGAAAGGCTGCAATTCTATATTTATTTCAATTAAGGCAGACTAGAGACAATATGACTTGTTTCCAAGAAAAGATGTTTAACATGAATCATATCAATAAATGGCTAACTTGTTATCATTAAAAGATAGAATTGATTGAACTTTTGGTGCACACTTTCACACTCAAGGCTTTAAGTTCATTATAATAGTAATCTCTCACTGTACTGCATACTCTATGCGTGTCCCAGTTTGGCAGGGTCAGTACTAATCTTCTGATATCTACTTTTTAAAGTACTTTTTAAAAAAATTCAACTCACATCAGTTCAGGAAAACCAAGTGCAAAATGCAAAGTATTATTTATTTATTTATTTATTTACAGTATTTCTATTACAAGCTTCTCACCCTACATTGGACTCAGGGCAGATTACAATGCACATCATCATCATCATCAGTTTCTAACTTGTTTATCGCCCTCCATTAAAATGCTCCAGGCGATTTATATAAAACAATTGCATAAAAACATTACACAATACCGAATAGACTGCATTAAACATTGAAAGCTCTGCTAAAATGCCAGGTTTTGAGTGCCTGAGCAAAGGGTTGCAAGTCACACATGGCCCTCAAGTGGGGAGGCAAACATGGCAAACATTCAGTGCCATAGACATACAACATAGGCAATTTAACATTCCGGCTTTTCTGGCTTCATGAGGGCTTGCTCGATTCCGGCCACAGGGGGAGCTGTCGCTTCACCGTCCACTTGTGAAGACACCGAGCCCTTGATTGAGTACTTCCTCATTCTTACGCATGCTGCTGGAAGGTTTTATGGTGTCATAAATTAGTTAAGTTAACCTCCCCACATAAAACTGTACCTAAATTTCCTACTTCACATAAGCAACTGACTTTTGTGCTGCATAGGTCAACAGCAAGCTAGACTATTAATGGTTGGGAGCTTACTCCGACCTGGGCTGGCTTCAAACTCATGCCTTCTCAGTCAGTAGTGATTTAATGCAGATGGCTACTAACTAGCTGTGTCACAGTAGTTTGTACTTTAATAGCTTAGCCCAGTGTTTTTCAACCTTTTTTGACCTGCGGCACATTTTTTACATTTACAAAATCCTGGGGCACACCACCAACCAAAATGACACAAAATGACATTCTAACACAGTAATACATATAGTTAATATGTATATACACAATACATATATGCATGTAATGGAGCAGCTGCAGTCCTTCTTAGATGATGCAACATGGCTTGACCCCTTCCAGTCCGGCTTCCGTTCGGGGCATGGGACGGAGACGGTCCTGGTCTCCATCACAGACCAACTCCGCTGCCAGCTCGACCAAGGCGGGTCTGCGCTGCTCGTGTTATTGGACCTCACGGCAGCGTTTGACACGGTCGACCACAATCTTTTGATCCACCGCCTGGCCATGGCCGGAGTGAGGGGGACTGTCCTTAAATGGCTGTCCTCCTTCCTCCGCCAGCGGTCTCAGCGTGTGAGGAGGGGCGGGGAGGTCTCCGAGGGGCTCCCCATTAGGTGTGGAGTCCCTCAGGGGGCCATTCTCTCCCCTCTATTATTTAACATCTACATGCAGCCGCTTGCACAGCTGGTGCGGAGTTATGGGCTGGTCTGCCATCAGTACGCCGATGACACCCAGCTCATTCTGAGGATGGAGGGCAGGCCGGAATCCCCCCCGATAATTTCCAACATTGCCTCGAAGCCGTTACTGGATGGCTGCGAGCCAGTAGGTTGATGGTGAATCCGGCGACGACGGAGATCTTGTGGCTGGGCGGCCCGGGCGGGTGGGTGCCCGGCTTCCGACCCTGGACGGTGCGGCGCTGCATCCAGCGCCGTCTGTGAAGAGCCTGGGTGTCCAGTTGGACTCCCAGCTGACCATGGAGGCCCAGGTCTCCATGGCCAGCAAGGCTGCTTTTTCCACCTCCGCCAGGCAAGGAGGCTGGCCCCCTACCTCTCCCGGAGCGACCTAGCCACGGTGATCCAAGCCACGGTCATCTCAAGGCTAGACTACTGTAACGCGCTTTACGTTGGCCTGCCTATGTCGTCGATCCGGAAGCTCAAGCTGGTGCAGAACACTGCCGCCCGGCTCCTGTCTGGGGCACCAGCAGGATGCCGTATAACACCAATTTTGCAGGATCTGCACTGGCTGCCTATTGAGCACCGGGTCGCCTTCAAAGTGCTGGTTCTTACCTTCAAGGCCATACACGGCCTGGGGCCAGCGTATCTGAGGGACCGTCTCACCCCATATTGCCCAGCGAGATCACTTCTCGGTCCGAAGAGGCCAACCTGTTGGTAGTACCATCTGTAAAGTCGGCACATCTAACATCGACCCGCCGGAGGGTGTTCTCTATTATAGCTCCCACACTATGGAACGCCTCCCGGCCGAAGCCAGAGCCCTGAGAGATCTGCTGCCATTTAGACGGGCCTGCAAAACTCATTTGTTTAGGCAGGCCTTCGGCGAGTAGGCCTCGTCTATACTCTCTAGGCTGTGATATCTCCTGCTGCTCAATTGTTATATTGCATTTTGCTGTTTAATTGTTTTAACTGTTTTTAACTGTTTTTATGTTTTAACCTGTGGCGTTGTGCCACTGGCTCTGTGAGCCGCCGCGAGCCCCCGGGAGTCGGCGGCGAAGAAGCCCCAATAAATAAATAATAAATAAATAAATATACACACACAACACATATAGCCTACACAGAAAGGGAGAATGGTGGGAGTTGTAGGCCCAAGTTGGCCCACGCCTGCCTTAAGTGAGCAAACCCTGTTAGTTTTCGGCCCCTGCTTAAAGGTGCCTCAACCCTGTGTCCCGAACGCCCCTTGACCCGCCTTGGCTGAGTGCGAGGGAATCACAGGAGTGGTAGTTTGACACTATCTTGAGCCTCCCCAAACTACAAATCCTGAAATTCCCCAGCTTTGAGCCCTGGAAGACCAAGGGGTGCCTCACTGCATGAATGCTACGGTGTAGATCCGCCCCCAGGCAACAGGGGGACCTGGGGAAGTCCCATCCCAGGATCTTCTCTCTCTCAATGTGGCTCTTTCTGCCTGACGCAGTCCCCGCCTTTCGGCTCAAACCCTTCCGAGGCCGAGGAAGGAGCGGAGGGGAGGAGGAAGCCCAAGAAGGCAAGTGGTGAGTCCGGCGTCACAAGGCTTCCCAAAAGGAGGCTGTGTTTGTGGGACTCAGGCAAGGGATCGAGCCCCGGCTAGGGCTTCCCGGTAGGACAGGAGGGCTCTCTCTCTCTCTCTCTCTCTCTCTCTCTCTCTCTCTCTCTCTCTCTCTCTCTCTCTCTCTCTCTCTCTCTCTTCTATCTCCAATTTCCCACGGCACAACTGATGATCGCTCATGGCACACTAGTGTGCCATAGCACACTGGTTGGGAAACACTGGCTTAGCCATAGGAGAAGGAGAGGGTAGAGCATTGCCTTTCTCTGTAGACCAAGGGTTCTCAAACGTTTTTGATTATGGAGCCCGTTTTGAAGCAAATGTGTGGCATGGAGGCGAAGGGGAAAGGGAGGGGCACAGAGAGAAAGATCTGCACCCTTGAAGCAGGAGGACGACGAAAAGGGAATCTTGAAGCCCCTCAGAATGTCTTGTGGAGCCACCACCCCACACACTTTAAAAATCACTGCTGTAGACTATGGCAAAAGCAAATTGCTGCAAGACCTCATAGCTTCTGTTTTCTTTCTCATTAACAGTTCTTGCCATCCTACCCACCCAGAGATATTCCTTGGTCACATGTGTCCTAATTTTCATCTGTGCAATATTAGATGATATGGTGCTGTATAGTGAGTGAGCTGATCAGAAATTTTTGAAGGTGTGTTTCTTGACTGAGTACAATAGCAAGTACTGCTCCAAGTCACTGATCCTTTGTTGTGAATCTGGGATGACATTTTTGTCTGTTGAATAAAATGTGCCTGAATCATGTTACTTTTCCACAGTGGCAGAAGCTATTGAAAGTGGAATAAATTCTTTTCAGTTTAACTACAAAAAAGAATTTAAGAGGGTCCCCTTGAATGCTTCTATTGTATTAAATAAAGGAAAAATAGAATTTATGATGATATGATGACTTTTAATTCAATTTAACTCGAGTCTACATTTTCAAGCAAAGTGAACCAATTTGCATTTCCTGCACTAATATGAAGACCAGACAATTTATCTTTTGGAATATGTTCTTTTTTGAATATTGTAATGTAGTTCTTGGTTCAAAAATACAGTATGACCCCCAGTGTCTGAAGTCTCACCTACCCCTACCCAAAAAAATGTTCCATCTATGAATTTACTAGGTATTCCAGGCAATTCTATGGAATGTTTGCATTGAAAGTTCCATAGAGTTGCCTTCTAGAAAGGCCATACATCTCTAGGATATTTTTAGGTCCTTCGGGTGACTTTATAGTAAATTTAATTGGAAGTCTTTCATTTAAATAGTTTTTACTATTATCTATAAATCTAGTATCCATTTGTTTTCTTAGTCTATCAGTGAGAAACGTTTGCAGATCACAACAGAAAATGATGTAGAAAACCTAGGGTAATAGTACAGAGCCAAATGAACATTAGTGTTTAATCCTCCACCCTCCCCCGGTCCAATTTAAAACAAGAGTCTGTCTTTGGCTTTCACTGGCAGTTTATATGTTTCCAGAAAATGTTACTCTACAAAGTTTTATCTATATGCTTTCATTGTTCTTTAGAGCAGTGTTTTTCAACCTTTTTTGAGCTGCGGCACATTTTTTACATTTACAAAATCCTGGGGCACAACACCAACCAAAATGACACAAAATGACACTCTAACACAGTAATACATATAGTTAATATGTTTTTAAATGTATTTATACACTCAGTGTGAAACCTGGACCTGTTTCGATGAACACAACATAGATATCCTGGCAGGAATGGCAGAAAGACACAGACTTCACACACAGAACTCCCATAACCAAGAGAAAATACTATAAGAGTTTGGTGGGCATTGACCTTGAGTTTGGAAGTTGTAGTTCACCTACACCCAGAGAGCACTGTGGACTCAAACAATGTTATGTTATAATGGAGTTCCCAATTTCCCACGGGACACCTGATGATCGCTCATGGCATGCTAGTTTGCCACGGCACACTGGTTGGGAAACACTGCTTTAGAGCATGTAGGACCATAAGATTTGGGGGTAAATGGTTGATTTTTTAAAAAATTACAAAGCTTATGCACTACTTTGTAGCTAAAGAATAGTAAAAAAAAACCCCACATCATTACCCAAGTTTGCTAACAGCATGAAATACTAGCCTTTTTGTTCAATAACCCCAAACCTTTCCTGCTACAACATTCTTAATCTTACTTAATGTCCCCTCTTCTATGAGCTTAATATTAGAGGGTGGTATTCAACATGCTACACCAGTATTCCATTACTCAGAAAGCTTCATTTCCTCATATGCAAATATATGTCAACAAAATTTACTTTTCTCCATTGTAAGCCGTAGCAAATTAAAACCGATAAAGTAAATAGTTAATTCCATTTACTCTACATAGGAATAGGTGAGTGTTTTGCTTTCACTGGTTGTTGTTGTTGTTGCAAAACATATTCACCCTTCTTGAAATCATCCAGTGGGCAAAAAGAACTCCAATCTTGTCTAATTTTAAAAGCAAATTTAAAAGTCTGTGTCTCACATTAAGGATAAACACATTCCATTTTCTAACCCCATCCTCAACTGCGTTTAGAACTCATAGATGTTGTCCTTTAAAGGAAATTGAGTTGCTTGGTTAAAAATGGCATTTTGCTCCATAAATTACATTGCACACATACGAATGCAACATAGAGGAGCATTGATAGCATTCCTGAGTGGCCAGAGCTTGACTTGCTTATTGCATTAATGCTCCTGAAATCCATTTTGCCCTCTCATGTTGTTTGACCACAAGTGACCTGCATTTTCACCTAATACATGTTGGTATGTATATAATAGTGCTAGGTTACATTGGGAACAATTTGGGGCTTCTTCCAATTATACTATCTGCATTATTACAAATTCTCCCCTGCCCACAGTTCTTTTCCTTCCCTCCCCAATCAACTGGTATGCTGCTTTCCACAGGGTCACAACCGAAGAACACATATTGTTCCATTCCCAAAGACACATTTGGTGTTCTGAGTGGGTAAAACAGTGCAGTAGAGTTGTCATCTTAACCGATATGCGCAATGTATTTGAATCAGAGATGGGGAATGTGCAGCCCCTAAAAGTCCTTCTTTTATCATCTGAGAAAATAATGTTAATAGATAGTTTCAGAGACTTGTGAGGGGGAAGATAATATCATGCACTAATCACCATGAATAAAAATAAAGCTATAAAATACACGTAAAGATTTGTAATCTATGGAAGAAATGATGACAAAGAGCTTTGGATCATTTGTATACTATAGATCAGTGGTTCCCAACCTTTTTTTTGATCAGGGCCCAATTGGACCAGGGCCCATTTTGGCCAGGGACCACTTTGACCAGGGACTACTTGACCAGGGACCACTTTGACCAGGGACCACTCTCCAACATTAGTACCAAAAGGGGCAGAGCTAGTCAGCTCTGCAGAAATAAAATAAATCAAGAGGAAGGAGGTTCGCAAATTGGACTTTGGTTGTCATGGCCCACTTGCTGGGCTGCGGCCCACAGGTTTGGAACCACTGGTTTACATGATCACTTTTGACACAGTATGACTGACTTCCAAGGATAGAGTCTTGGTGGTGGGTCTGTAAGTGACTGTAGAGACATATTCTGGATCCGCTTGGTCTGTCACAATGAAGACAGAGGTTTCCAGGAAGTGTTCACGACAAGGGTTTGCTTGATGCACCTTCCTCTCAGCAAATATATCTCTTTCACCCTTTATTTGTTCCTCTTCAAAACGCCCAAGAGATTTGCAGGATTTTTCAAAGGCAACACTGATGGAACCCTTCCAGAAGTCAAGATGGTCCATGTTTCACAGGAGTACAGAAGAGTTGGAAGAACAATAACTTTATAAGCAAGTATCTTAGTATGCCTGTGAAAATGCAGATCCTCAAACATTTTGCTTCATTTGAAAAATTTTTGGTACATTTGCAGAGCCCAGATAGTGTTGTATTTCAATTTTAATGTCAGCTTTTGTGGAAAGGTGGCTGCCTAGATAGCAGCAATGATCAACATTTTCTAGTGATGCACCTTTAAGCTTTTTTTCTGGCATTACAGAGGGATTGGTTGGTGTCTGCTGATAAAGCATGTTGGTTTTCTCGATGTTATGTGAGATGCTAAGCTTTTCATATGGTTTTGTGAAGGTGTATAGTGGCTTGTAGGTCTTCCTCTGATTGAGCACAGTCTACATTATTGTTAACATATTTGAGTTCTATCACATAAATTATTACCTTACTTTTGGCCTTCAGCCTGCTAAAAGGTTAAAGAGTTTTCCATCTGTTCAATCTGTTATTTCCACACTTGTGGAAAGCCTTCCATTAACAAGGTGTAGAATCATAGCTATGAAGATGGAAAATAAGATTAACACATTCCTGTTTGACATATGATCCCACTTTAAATGGATCACTTTGGGAGCCATTGCTGTCCAAGTCTATCGTTATCACAGGATGCTCACAAATTCATCAAGGCATCCTTGTCATCATAGGCACTGATGATAGTTGCTAGGGTGTGCAATCCATGAAAAAAGTTTCAATACTAATTACTAAATTGGTGACAGTGGTGAATAGTTTCTAAAGTGTTTCTAAAATATTGCAAGGGGTCTGTATTGTAACTATGATGATGTAACAAAAATGTTATTACTTTTTCGTCATGTAATTGTGCAAGTGGGGAAGCTTTATGTGCTCCTTCATTTTAGAGCTATCTGGATGAAACCTGCTACAACAGTAGAATACATTTATCACTGTTAATCCTCCCTAAGCTTCAGAACATTTCACTCATCAACTGGTGTTTTTTTTCTTTGGAATTTAAAAAGTTTTACAAACAACATTTTTTGAAAATAAATCTACAAGAGCATTATTCTCCTCAAGTTTCAGAAAGATTTGCTGTTGCACCGTAGACCTGAAGGACCCCTCAGTAAACCACTTGAGACTGGCCACATTTAAATGCTTTATTTAGAATAAATGGATAGAGTAAAGAAGTTAAAGATATAGTCCATTGGTGCTTCCAAGCACCAGGTATGACAAGGTATTAGTCCAAAGCAAACAGGAACAAGGTTTAAGTCTTGATGCCCCAACGGGCTAATCCATAGAAGAGTTCTTGGCAAAAAGCTTGGCATATAGAGTTCAGAAGCAGGAAGGCTCAGTAGCCCTGGCAAAGTTCATGAAGGCAAGATTTCAAAAGTTGACGAGAGATGCCATACATCTCTCAACCCCAGTTCTTATAGGTCCCAAAGGCTTTGAAGTTACGACATCCCAGTACATCGAAACGGGTTCCCAAAACAGTTCTCCATCTGGTCTTTCTCAGGCCTCTCGCATGAGATCGGAATGTAAGTCTAATTAACTCTGGCACCTGGGTGAATGGGAGTCGTCCCATCTCTGCCTCTCTCAGGCCGCTTATCGGCTAGCTTTGTCCTTGAACGGAGCATGAACTGCAGGCCTCTGCAGCTTCTGACTTTTAGGCTTGCTGGGCCCCTCTGATACTTGGGATTTAACATGGCGTTGGTCTTGCTGAGGGCCAGGGGAACTCTGGGGTGTGACATTTGCACATCTATTGATTTTGTCTCTGAAGGGGCTGGAGTGGTGATGGCTGACAAGGAGCTTTGGCGTGGGCTGTTCCATGAGGTCACGAAGATTCGGAAGCAACTGAACGAATAAACACCAACAATTTATTTGGGGGGAAATTTTAAATGTTGTCATTTTTTAAAAGCTACAACAGCTATCCCCTTGAATTTGTCTATATCTTAGCTAATATGGCTGTCCGGAGTGGAGTGGTGTAGTGTGGAGTGGTTTCTCAGCCAGTAAAGGGCTCTGATTGGCTGAGAATGGACACAGCTGATGACTACAATTCCAAGAACCCTCTCTTGCTGTTTGTCTAACTTTAAAATGTTATGGTAAAAAACTTAAAATATTTTTTTAAAAAATCAGCAGATTGGTGAATTGTTCTGAAATGTGGCTGCCCTGCAATTTTAAATGGGGTTTAAAACTGAGGAAGGTTTCATGCAGATTGTCATGCCCCAGCCTGACTCCAAAACCAAGCAAGACCACAGCCATGTTAATTCTAAGACTTCAGCTAGGCCTGAAAGGAAGCCCCTGCAGAGGCTTCTGGTTCAACCAGCGTTCAAGGACAGACACAGCCTTTTTCCATCCCAGGCCGATAAGAAGTGCGGGGAAAGTGGAGCCTGGTTGCCTCCCTTGCTTCCAGGTGCAAACACTAATGAGTTGACATACCATGCTGATTCGGGAGGCATGAGAAAGTCCAGCCGAGAGACTGTCCATGGGAAAGGGCTGCGCTGAAGTCGGCACCTCCAAGATCAAAGCAGGGGGGCGTATTTAAGTCAGGTCCCCGAGATGCCCCGCATCTCTCGCCAACGTTAAGCCTCCTTGCCAAGCTCCATGGAACCTATGCCTGGGCCATTGGGCCTTCAAGTCCCTGGACTCAAGTATTTGCCAAGCCTTTCTTGCCAAGAACTTATCCTGGATTTAGCCCATTGGGGCATCAAGACTATTTCTGCATTTATTGATCCTTTTACCTTTTGGACTATTGCTTTGCAATACTCTGATGCTTAGGAGCATCAATGGACTATATTCCTATCTCTTTTATTCTTCTCCTTTATTATAAATAAAGCATTTAATCACGGCTGGTCTCAAGTGGTTTACTGAGGGATCCTTCAGGTCTAGAGTGCAACACAGATAGGCCTTAAAATATCTGATGATTGAGCCTTTAAAGTTTCCTATTGTAGCCAATGGGCTGAATGTTTGCTGAATAAAAATGGCAACACTCCTCCCGATTCAAGTAACTTCCCGGTAAACAGAATGAGGGGTTAGCCAAAAGTGCATAGGGTAAAATTGCACACAGTCTTGATCTGTATTGCTTAAATCTGTGTGTTGCTTTGAATTCTGCCTCAGTGACATCACCCAGAATGAGGAGGTGATTGGAGAAGGGAGGGAGAGAGGGCACTCCTCACTATAGATCAGGGGTGGGCAATTACCGGCCCTCCAGGTGTTTTGGACTTCAACTCCCAGAAATCCTAGCCAGTTTACCAGCTGTTAGGATTTCTGGGAGTTGAAGTCCAAAACACCTCCTCACTCCTATAGATCCACCCTAAGGATTGATTACAGGTACATGTCTAAGGTCTCTCCTGGAATTGGGAAGATGGAAAGGGAAAATATACATTCCTCAGTCCCCTTCTCAATTACTATATATACTTGAGTATAAACCTAGATTTTCAGCACACTTTTCATGCTGCAAAAGGCCCCCTTGGCTTATACTCGAGTGAGGATCCTATTTATTTACATCATTTATATTCTGCCCTTCTCATGCCCCAGGGGATTCAGGGCGGATCACAATGCACATATACAGGTAAACATTCAATGCCATCAACATAAAACATATATGACAGACATAGAGGCAAATTAACATTTCTGCTTCTAGCCACCAGGGGGAGCTGTCACATTCCTTCATTCCTTTTTCCTGGAGATTTTATGGCCTTATAAATCAGTTAAATTAGCCACCCACAAAGTGGTACCTAAATTTCCTACTTGGCGGATGCAACTGTCTTTTGGGTTGCAAAGGTTGACAACGAGCTACACAAATTGGCTGAGCACTCACCCCAACCCAGACAGGCCCCGAACTCATGACCTTCTGGTCAGTGGAGATCTTATGCAGCTTACTCCCAGCCAGCTGTGCCATATTCCCGGTGCACATTCCCTATTGGGAAGGAATGGTGCTGAAATGCATGTCTCCTCCCCTTTCAGCACAGCAACCCAGCTAGATCTCTGTACCAACAGAGGAGAGGAAGACATGCAGCCTCTCCTCTCGGCACAGCAACCCAGCTGGGTTTCTATGCTGAGAAAGGAGAAGCTGTATATTAACTCAATTAATGTAATTTTTGGTATCTATTTTTATTTTGAAATTTACCAGTAGCTTCTGCATTTCCCACCCTTGGCTTATACCCGAGTCAATATGTTTCTCCAGTTTTTTGTGGTAAAATTATGTACCTCGGCTTATATTCGGGTCGGCTTATACTCGAGTATATATAGTAGTATTTATGAACGCCTGAATACATTTACAGTGACTGTTGAGCAAAAGAAATATTCAGTATGGTCACTGAAGCAACTGTTTTCATATGTTCCACTGAAATACCAAAAATAATGTAAGAAGACAAATAATGTAGCCACTACTGAATGTACAACTCTGGAAGAGAGAAAAAGGAGGAATAATTTCTTCAGCTTGTCTCTTCTCCACTGCTAATTGTTACAAAAACCTCTCTGTGCTCTGCTTTGTTCTTGTATCATTTGTCAGATACCTTGTCCTTTTTAATTGATTTTCTTCCCCTTGCATTTCCTGGGTTAATGGTTTATGCAGTGAGCTTAAAAGAGAAAGTGCGTTTAATGACCTATTGAGATATAATGGAGACACTAGTAAATATTTTATAGCAGCAAAATGCCTGTCATTATATGATTTTCAGGGATCTCATGATCTTCTGGGATGATAGTAGGCCTGAGTACACCCTGAAGGATTTGCCTCATAAAGGCGGGGAGTCATGTCTATGTAGAGAAGTGTTTGACCATGCTGACTAGAGAATTCTGGAAGTTATAGTAAGTCAATGAATGTATTTTTATAGCTCTGTATGGGGTGCTAATGTACACCCTCCTAACTGGTACTGTCCCTAGTGCTGCCTTGTGCATTGTCTTCATACCTTCTGATCTTTTCAAGTTTTGTGTATGTTGAAAGATGTGGGAAAGATGTGGCACTGGAGTTGGCGTCTACATAGTTTAGCCAAGCCCACATCAAGACCTCATCAAACCTGTGGACTGTCACCTCACCTCCCATATCATTGATGCCACTTCCAGATGGCCACAGAACTCTGTGCAATCCTCCTTCTTCCTGGTCACATGGGTGATTATGCTATGACAGAATGGGGTACTTACCATGACCAGATATGCACAGATTGTTCCATGAATGACTGGGAACAGTGCTATTCTTGACATGGGCACAATCCGTTCCCCTTTTCCTGTCACAATGAGCACAGGAAAAAGGTGATGGTGACAGTGTGCTATGTGGCCAGAAGATCAGTCTGAATAGGATCCGATCCAGCTGTCAACTCTATCTCAAAACCACAGGATACTCCAGATTTTCAAATAATCTCTGTAGTGTTTCCCAACTTTGCCTAATGTTGGCCAAAGCTGGTTTAATCTGTGATACTTACTGGATTAAACCAGTACTGGAACATTGTGAGCACAGGTAGGAGTCAATTCAGGATGGTTCTAGGTTTTTGTTCCCATGTAGACTTGCCCTGTGAAGTGGAATGCTGAAAAATAGCTCCATTTGTATCTGCTGCTGTGAAGGACAAGGGACCTTAACCATCAAATCTGTCTCCCTAATTTATGTCCAGCATTATGTAGAAGATCACCACACGATTTCTCCAGCTAGGCTTCAAGAGCTGCATGACCTTGATTTTTCTGTGTTTGATAGGGAATGCGGGCCTCCTTGTGAATTGCCCATTCATCATTTATACTAAATGGAGTATTTGCTTGCATGAGGAATGTGAGAGCAGGCTGACAGCCAGCCTTCCAGCTCATTTGGTTTAGCTTTCCTAAATTGAGTCAGCAAATTAAGCTAAAAGTATAGTTTGTAAGCTTGCAATGCAAATGCCTTAAATTGTAAGAGTAAAATTTTAGTATCCTTAATTTAAAAGAAACCTCACAAAAGCCTGAGAATTTATCACATTCTTTGCCCAATCTTGATGTATCAGCAAACTAAGCAGAAGTTATTCAGCATTGCACTGGTCCCTAAAGAGACAAAAGCAGATTCACTCACACACACACACACACACATACACAATTTACACTAATACTGGAGGTGTTCGAGTATGAATGGCTAGGGGGATTTTTTGTGGGTATGCTACACATATTGAGAGTTGAGAGTGAACCCATCAAAACCAGAGATCCTATGGCTGGGTCGCCCGGGGGGGGGGGGGGAGGGGTGTTGCTCCGGCTGCCTACTCTGGATGGTGAGGCATTATGCCCATCGCCCTTAGTAAAGAGCCTGGGGGTCCAATTGAACCCAGTGCTGACGATGGAGGCCCAGGTCTCCACTGTCAGCAGATCCGCCTTTCTCCACCTGCGACAGGCTAGGCGGCTGGTGCCATACCTTACCAGGAGTGATCTAGCTACGGTGATCCAGGCAACTGTCATCTCGAGGCTAGACTACTGTAATGCTCTCTACATGGGTCTACCTTTGGCAGTTATCTGGAAACTCAAACTGGTGCAGAATGCAGCAGCTAGACTCCTGGCGGGAGTTCCGGACAGGAACCATATCACTCCAACTCTGCAGCAACTGCACCGGTTGCCAATCGAATACCAGATCACCTTCAAAGTGTTGGCCTTGACCTTTAAGGCCTTGTATGGTCTGGGGTCAGTGTACTTGAGGGACCGTCTACTCCCATATGCTCCCCAGAGATCTCTTCAGTCAGAGGACCAAAACCTGTTACACGTCCCTTCCATTAGGTCCTTTCACTTGTCATCAACCAGGCAGAGCGCCTTTTCCATCGTCGCACCGAGCCTGTGGAATGCCTTGCCGGCGGAAGTTCGGGTGATAAACAAGCTACCAGCCTTCCGGAAGGCGTGTAAGACAGCTCTCTTCCGCAGGCATTTAATCTTTAAATCATGTTAATCTGTATGCTGACAGAAACATTGTTTTTATGCTTTTTAATGTTCTTATTGTTTTAGTGCTATGTTACCTTGTGCATTTTGTAAATCACCCTGAGCCAATTTGGAAAGGGCGGTATATAAATTGAAACAATAAATAAATAAACAAAATATACCCACAAAAATACAACTTTTTGTCGCCAAATGCCATCTAGGGATAAAGGGCACATTTTGTCCCCCTCAGCCATTTTAGGTCCTGGAGCATCCTTTGTTACTTCAAAAAGTGACCCAAAAAGTTACCCCAGAGATATGGGTTACACAGAAATGGTGCTATGGTATCACATGCAATCCACAGATCTTGATTTGTCAATTGCTGGTTTCAATTATCATTATTTACATGTAATAAAAATTCCTCTACACAGAAACACACACACACAAATAGATCTGATATTTGAAGGGCTTACATAAAATGTAAGGTCTGGATAACTTTGCAAACTTTCTTAGGGGTTGCATGTATTGTACAGAGAACTTTGCCAAGGAACCAGTCTTGTTGCAGCATCTCATCTAGAGTTGCTCTGCAGGTTTATTTCATATAAACACTACTAGCCTTATCGTATCCATGCCCTCAAATTCCTACCTGGACCTCTTCTTGATGCACTCCAAACAGGCAGAGAGCCTGCTTTGCGAGGGGTGGGCAACTGTGGCCCTTCAGAGCACAGTACCTAGAAGCCCTCGCCATTGTCTGTGCTATCGAAATCTCACCCTGTACTTGCAGATTCCTGCCTTAGAGGGTCATATTGCATATTCTATTACTCTGAATGTGTTCCAAGTCTGAAATGTTAGGAGCATTCCAGCCTATTGTTTTGCATGAATTCAGCTACTATCTTCCTCTCTTTTTTTTTTACATCTATAGTGCATTTATTCATATATTGTGACCCAGAGTTGCCGGAGATATGCTGGCACAGAGAAATTATGGCACCATTTGGCATAATGAAATACATTGCATTTATTTACTCCAAGAGACTACAAAAATTACAGTGCATACTAAGAAATGGTCATGTAAGAAATGAAATGTTTCACAAAATTGACCTGCATGCTAAGAATTGGGTCTCTTCCTCCTTTTCGGATTGGCTAAATACATAGATATGCAAGGACAGATCTTTGTTCTCAAGGAGCAGACTGAAAGCCAAGCAATGTCATAAGAACACTGATGGCATCTCTTAGCTGCAAGGCACCATGTTGACCAGCTAGCAGCCATTACCATTTAGGAAACTACCTCCTGGCTGAAAGATGAGATGTCAGCCCAGGCTGAGCACTGAAACTGTTTTATTGACTAGTCTGTGATGGATGAACATAGTACTAGTGGGATTCAGACCAAGGGCAGTTTTCCATAGTGGCAGTGAATTATATAGCAGGGGATGATAGATGTGGAGAGCAGCACTTAAGAAGCCTGTCTAGTTGACAGGCAAGCAATACAAGTACTAAGAGGTCACCACACCCAATAAAAGCAGATACTGGGGCAGATTTTGTACTTGCAATGTCAGTGTCTAGTTTTCTGTCTCTGCCAATGGCTGTAAATCAGTGCTTGAAATCACCTTTTTTCTTGCTTCATACCCAATGAATCATGTTATCTCTTGTACACACAAATATGCACACAGCAGGTAACTTCCATTTATGGGATGCATGACATGGGAATAAGTCCTACTGATGTCTAGAGAGCTAACAATTCAGCAGACATAGCACTGTTTTGTCATGTTTGAACAGTTGTCACCTTTTTGCAATCTTCTCTAGGAGGGAAATTCAGTTCTCTTGTGACTGAGCTAATCTATTTGCTGGAGTCTGAAACCTATACCCATGACTGTTTAAATACTTGGGTCCTAAATGTAATGTGAGGGTAATAATCAGGATGATTTTGGGATGAACCTACTTTATTCAAAATACATGATGTAATTTAACAGAAGATCGGTGTAATAACTAATAAGGGCTACAATTTAAAAATCAAAACCCTTAAGTCTATTTTCTTGACTTGATAAGGGGCGAAATGATAAGCCACTTGCATATAACACTGTCATAATAGAAAAAAATTATGAACCAAAGCTCTCTTGAGCAAGGAGTGTTCCCAGGGGGATTGAAAGAGGCAATGGTAAGACCGCTGCTGAAGAAGCCGAATTTAGATCCTTCGGCTCCCTCCAATTACCGATCTGTTTCCAACTTGCCATTTTTAGGCAAGGTAATTGAGAGGGCAGCAGCGGATCAGCTGCAGCGGTTCCTAGACGACACAGCTGGACTTGATCCCTTCCAGTCCGACTTCCGTATTGGGCATGGGACGGAGACCGTGCTTATCGCCATTACAGACCAACTTCGCCGCCAGCTGGACCAGGGTGGATCAGCACTGCTTGTTTTGTTAGATCTAACAGCAGCGTTTGATACAGTAGATCATGCCTTGTTGACCCACTGCTTAGCTGTGACTGGGGTTAGGGGGACCGCCCTTAAATGGGTGGCCTCCTTCCTCCAAGATCGGGGACAACGTGTGGAGGGGGGTGAGGGGGTCTCCGGGAGACTCCCATTAAGTTGTGGGGTCCCCAGGGGGCCATCCTCTCCCCCTTATTATTCAACATTTATATGCACCCCCTGGCCCAGCTGGCTTGCGACTTTGGTCTGGAGTGTTATCAGTACGCTGATGACACCCAGCTTCTGCTGAGAATGGATGGCACCATACCCGATTGTTTCCATCGATGCCTCGAAGCCGTGACTGGTTGGCTGCGTACCAGCCGGCTGAAGGTGAACCCATTGAAAACGGAGATCTTGTGGCCCAGTCGGCCTGGGCTGGATGAGTGCCGGTTGCCTACCCTGGATGGCGAGCAACTTAGCCCGTCATCCCTTGTTAAGAGCTTGGGCATCAAATTAGACCCGTTGCTGTCCATGGAGACCCAGGTCTCCATGGTCAGCAAAACTGCATTCTACCATCTTCGACAGGCTAGGCGACTGGCACCCTACCTGTCCAGGGACGACCTGGCCATGGTGATCCAAGCGATGGTCATCTCGAGACTGGACTACTGTAATGCCCTCTACATTGGCCTTCCTTTGTTGACAATTCGGAAACTCAAGCTGGTGCAGAATGCCGCTGCTCGCTTGCTGGTGGGAGCACCAGTGAGGGAGCATATCACTCCCATCCCCCGACAACTGCACTGGCTTCCTATGGAGTACCGAGTTGCCTTCAAGGTGTTGGTTTTAACCTTTAAGGCCTTACACGGTCTAGGGCCTGCATACCTGAAGGACCGCCTTGCCCCATACATTCCCCCGAGATCACTACGTTCAGAAGAACAGAATCTGTTACTTGTCCCATCGATCCGCTCCTGCCATCTATCCACAATTAGGAGAGAGCTTTCTCTGTGGTGGCCCCAGTATGGTGGAACTCTCTTCCAGATGCTACTTGAGCGATTCCAGAGCTCGCCCCGTTCCAAAGGGCTTGTAAAACTGCCCTCCTTAGACTGGCCTTCGATTAAACTGGTCTGTCCGGGGGCCCCATGCCTCGAGTTCCTAGAAGCTGAAATTCCTTTGATTTTATTGTACACTGTTTTTATGCTTTTATGTTTATTGTATGGCTGCTGGTTTGTTACGCGCAGCATGTTTTTATTGTATGTTGTAATCCGCCCCGAGCCTGCAAGGAGGAGCGGAATATAAGATCGAATAATAAATAAATAAATAAATAAATAAATAAATAAAACATTTAGAAATAGGCTTTATTCTCCCATCTAAGAATGATTCCTGAAGAGGTTTCCACTTTCAGAGCCTGCTAAAGTATGTCCGTATCAACATAGCATTCATGTCAGAATCAGTATGTGTATACTAAAAAATGAAAACATTTAAATTTCTGGCTAATTTGAAAAATCCTCTTTCTGATCAAATTGTATGGCCAACACCTCTGTTAAATCCCATTATCTTCCATCCTCGAGCTTTTTAAATGTACAAGTTGAACAAGTGAACTACTGCATAACTCCGTAAACAAAGTTATATTTTTCCCAGAAGGTGCCCATGCAGTTGGCAGATAAGTGTATTACAAACACTGATAGGAAATATCATTTTTGGGCCAGAGGTTGTTGACTTACCATTTCTTCAACAACTTTCTTAAGTGGATGCTTGCTTGAGTCTTAAGAACCCAGAAGTGTGCACTTTGCTTAAAGGAAAAGTACCTTTGTTTTAGAAAAATGCTATTGTGAGCCTCAACTTCCCTTGCTTTTAAAAAGGATTCTAGAGTCAGAACAATTTGGTCTAGGGTAGTGTTGCACTCCAGAACAGGAATAACCCTCTGACTTTAAAACACCACATGTTGAGTAGGAAAACAATCCTTTTTTATTAAAGATAGGTAAAAACAACACAGTAAAAATATGCTTTAAGAAAAAGATAAGTCCAATAAGATAGGAAGATAAGCAGGTATACAGTATTCCAAGGTAGGGTTCAGCAAAAGTTCAAAAGCAAAATCCAGACTGTTGTAATCAAATCCAAATAACCAGGAAAACATTAATCCACAGCAGGAGTATAATAATCCCAAGAGCCAAAGAGTCAAACCATTGAACAAGAATTCTTTAACATGAATCTTCCAAGCAAGGCTTCAATGGAACAAGAACAGGGCTTAGCAGGGTTCTGAAATGATGCTTCATCTGACCATTATTTACCCTGAAGAGAACTTAAATCCCAATGCCCAGAAACTGGTTTCGCTTTCCTAGACTGCCTCTCACCCTTATCTCTCGAAGCCTACCAGAATGGCAAAAACCTTGGCTGAGCTGTCTATTCTGGTTAAATTCCAGTTGTCTATCTATGTGCTCGTTATGTATCTGCTCATTAAGTCTCCCATGTGTCAAGTTGTTTTCAAACCCCAAGTCTTGGGAACTCTCTGGGTCAGGGAGAAAACTATCATCCCTATACCCTGTAGGAACATTCTCATAGGAAACTACACTTTAAACCAGTGTTCCTATGTCATTCTTTGCATTAATATCACTGACCAAACCATCTCCATCTTGACCCTCAGTGACATCATTCCCCACATCAGAAGCACCTTGATCCTGAAAAACAAACACAGGCTGAACTCCAACAGGTAGGTCTGCTGGAATCAAGTACTCAAGCTGCCTGCTTTCTTCTGGAGGCCATTTGCTGAAAACTGTTGCATGAGCTTTCTGAAACCATTCTTTCAGATGTCCAGAATCCAGGATTGAGAAAAGAGAATATCGTCATTTTACTTTTCTTTCTCAAAATCATGGTCTGGCCTAAGTGGACTTTTGTTAGCTTGTCCTCCTTTCCTTGTACTTCCCCAGTCAGGAGGGCACCCAAGCTCTTTGCAAAGAGGCTAGGGAAAGCTAATCTTTCAATTTCTTACATCAATCTTTCAAGACAATATGTTCTCTACACATTACACTTACCCCAAATGGCTCCCTCATCCTTGTATATCTGTGTGGATTAGGAAAAATTGTAATTTTTAACCTCTTTCTCCTCTATTCCTTCCCTTACCAACTCTGACATTTTTAGCTTGTTTTTGAATACCAGCCCTCACCTTCTTACAAGTTTGCTTTTCTGTATGTATTTTTTCCATTTGTGATACCACAATATTTGCTTCTATCCAATGCAACTACTGAGTGTATATAATGATTTGTGCATGTTCTGTAACATTCATCTTAAAGATCTCATCACATGGAGCTTTTTCAAGTAGCATATGCTGGTTGAGCCCTAGATGATCCATGAAACCTGCCAGCTCCCTTCTGATGATGCAGAAGACTTTCTGGTGGGGCTCCATGGGTTATCTGGAGTGGGACTGGCATATATCGCCATGGTGGCAACACGGGTAGCTTCCTGTATTGTGCAGGAAGCAATAGGGAGAAGCCACATGGTCAATGCTTTCCTCCACAGGATCAGCTTCCTGTAGAGCTGGGTGATGCTGGGCATTGGGGGGCAGTTTTCCATGCCCCCGGCAATGGTTGCTAGATTTGCCATGACACATTGCGATTCTGGCAGCCTGTGTGATGAGATAGGTAGAGAGTTCTGTATTAATGTAGACTTTTGAGTCCAATGTATTTGACACAGTAACAAGATTTGCAATAAGCGCGTATTCTCAGAACATGCATGAACTCATTCATATGTCCCGAGGATAAATCTGGTAGCAACCCAACTCTAAAACATGCCAAGGGTAACTTTCCCATATTTTATGATGATTGAGAAAAAACTAAGCAGGAATATTCAAACTAGAACATGCTCTTCATTAGCTCTAAACAGACGTGTTATATTGGCCATCTGAATTTAATACATATATTTTGATATTTAACATCAATAGATATTTGCTGTTTGTAAATGTTTGCAATGTGCCATGAAAGTACTTAAAACAACATATGATATGAGTAACAGCCTATTTCAACAATTCATAATCCTGAAATAATACCCAGTGAGTTTTATTACTGGGTAGAAATATGAACCTAACCTTACCTGAAAAGTACACAACTTGTTTACTTTCAGATATTATTTTATTTTTCACCTTTGGATATTCTGGTTTGGACAGATTGGAATCGCATCTGGAAGTAGAACTCCCCTGATCTACAGAACTGGTTAGAATTGTTGTTCTCTCAATACTTATGTAGGGCTGATTCCTACTAAATCGGTCAACATTTCTTCATTTCTGATCTCCTATGTTCAGGCACATCCTTCACTGAATGACAGACTTTGCATCATTGTGGTTTGGATGGTTAAGCCACACTGTTTATATAACAAGGAGTAGGATGAGCCAGAGTTTTAGCAGAATTAAATGAGTGTACCGACCACAAGACCTCAGCAACATGATCGCTTTTGAACTCAATATAACTCAGATTACATCCAATAAGTAAAAAATCGGGTTTGTGGTATTAATGGGACTCATAAAGTAGCTTCCTGTGGGATATATGTTACTTCCACTCTTGTTAAAAGTTCATTTGATGACTTATTCATTACATTGCCTTTAAAGAGCTGTGCAATGCATGCCTTGGTGCATTAAGTATGCAAGCCCTTCTGGAAATAGGTTTTAACCTAAAGTAATTTGAACCTTCATGATTTGATGTGCTCAGACTAGAGGGTGATATAAAATCTGCAGTCTTCTGAAACAGACAATAGAAAAGAAACAGGGCAGCAAAGATGTATTTGAGTTAATACTAATAATGATAATGTTGGCTAACATGAGGACTCAGACAAGTATATTAAACAAATTATTAGTGATACTGATCTTTTTTTAAAAAAAAGATAAGAAAAAGGACAAAAACATAGTTTTTTCACAATTTAGAAATGACACGTCCATTTTAAATTGTTCCTAGAACCTTTTGTACTTGAACCTGAAATTGGATTTGCTTGCTGCCCCTACTTCTATGAGACAGTTGGCAAGTTGCCCTTCTTTCTCAGTACTGTAGCTGGGCTCTGGTTGCTTCTGTCCATTGAGAAAGGAGTCTCCTGTACATCAAGAAAATGTATGATGGGATCACCTTACATTGGAGTCAACCGGAAGCCACATAACAACAAGAATTATTATTATACAATAACTCAGTATGTCACAGAAAATGAGATATATACGCTGGATTTTGTATCACAAAATCACAAGACAAATACTTCCCAAGTGTCTAGGACTGTGTGATGATGATGATTAGACACTGAAGACACTGAAGAATGGTGCTGCCTTGAGGCGCCTTCAGGCTTGAGAAAGGCGGGATAGAAATATCATAAATAAATAAATAAATAAATATTACAAAAACCATGTGAATTGTCCTGCTTTGCTGAAAAAAAGGAGGGGCAGCTCCTTCTCAGTGACACTTCCCCCAACATGACAGGAGGACCTCTTGGGGGGGGGGGACTTGGGGGGGGGGCAAAGCAGGTTAATAGCATTTCAGTGCATTTCAATGGAAAAAATTCGATACGCGGGCTATAAAGGACCTGCTCCCGTTTAGACGCGCCTGCAAAACTTATTTGTTTAAGCAGGCCTTCGGTGAGTAGGTCCTGCCCATGTTCCGCTTTAGCCGCTGTCCTGGGGTGTCACGCTATCTAATTTCTGAACTGTACCTGGGGGTTTTGTATTTTGCTGTTTTAACTGTTTAATTGTCTTAGATGTTTTATCGCATTGCTTGTGTGTAGTTGTACCTTCGGTTCCTGTGAGCCGCCGCGAGCCTCAGGGAGTCGGCGGCATAGAAACCCGAATAATAAATAAATAAATAAATAAATAAATAATAAATAAGTGTTTTCTGAGTTAAGAGCTCAGTCACAGAATGAATCAAACTCTTAAGTCAAGGTATCACTGTATTATGGAGATGTTCAGAGATGGCTTTTTAAATATAGGTCACACAACTTCCTCCTTCAGCCAAGTTGGAATTCTGATTGTTCCAAGGAGGCATTGACTACAATCTTCACTCACTCTGCCAGTCCCCCTTTGACCTAGTTCATCAGCTAAGATGTGGTAGCTCTCACTTCTCCAAGGATCCTGTTCACACCTTCAGTTTGCACAAATTCAAAAGTACCCACCAACACTGGACAAGCAGGCACTACGGTTGCATCTACTAGAAATGTATCAATACTAGCACCCAAGTTAGATTGGATCTGAGTGACTTTATCTACAAAGTACTGCACAAATTCTTCACAGCAGGCTGTTGAGTGGTCCGCATTTTCCCCTTGAGGACCAGTGTGTAATAAACCTCTGGCTATCAGGCAACTTTGGTTTTCTGGATCCCACAGTTATATAGTCTTTGCCTTGTGTTCGTGTAATATGAAAAGGCTGTATAGCTCCCCACTTATTACATGAAATGTATGATAAAAGACTATGGGTGTACTTCCTGAGTGAGCACATGACACAGCTTCTGCAATGATGTTTATTTTACATAGTCCTACAACAGAATTCTGCTCATCAGGTATCCAAAATGGGTTTAAAATAGAAATAGTCTGAAGCAGTGCTGAAAGCATTATGTAAAAAATAGTGCATGGCTTAGAACACCAGGATCTTATTGTACAAATTATTTTGAATCCACAGACAGTTGTCATACAATCAGATTTCAAAATCGGTTGCAATTTGTTAGTATTTTCAATAAAATCCACACACCTGTGATCTGTGTGGTTATGACTTGAGTTTTAACTACACACAGCACCTTAGCAAAGATTTGGGTTTGATGTTCAATATATGAACAGCTTATCTCCTGTTTCAGCAGAGCTCACTCATGTCCTGTGGTTTTCCATTTTCCTGGGATGCATTTTACTTCTATCTGAGCTACAATTTGAACAGATCACTAAGTGTGGTGCATTGCCTGAGTTTCCTAAAGGGGTTTTATTCCCTCCTTCTGTACTATCCTTCCCAAAGTAATTTCATTTTTTGGGCAGAACAGTTGGATCATCTTCCATTTTACAAAACAGTTTTATAGAAAAAGATACTGTACTCACTCAAACCCCTTAAATGGCTTTGAACTGCCTCTTGTGAAGGCCACACTACACATCTCTGTTCCAAAGTCCATGAAACTAATTTTTTTTAAAAAAAATCCTGTATGTATTTTCCAGCTGCCTGTCAACTTATGACAATAAATTTAAGAGCATTTTTAAGGCAAGGAATTCTCAGAGGCATTTACCAGTTTACTAGTTTACCAGTTCCTTCCTCAGAAATGTGGCCCACAGCATCTGGTATTAGTTGGCTATATTAAGCAGTGCTGGTCTTGCTTAGCTTCCAAAATCAGTCAAGATCTTGTAACTTTGGAATATTTACTCCTGTTATTTTTCTGTGTTTCCTTTGCTCATTCCCTTCCCCATGTTGTCTACCTGTGTTGGATAAGGTTATACTTCCCCTGAAATCTCAGGTTTACAACTTGTATGTTCCCCTGAGTGCACCTCTTTGCCAGGATCCCAGGTTTCAGCAAGGAACAGAGTGTACCTGTAAAAATATAACTAGTGCCCATTTCTTGGGATGACAGATCTGGCTACGATTACATGCCTTGATTACATCCTGTTTGGACTACTGTAATGCACTGTACATGGGGCTCACCTTTGCATATCTTAAGAAGCTTCATCCGGTCCAAAATGTGACTAGAATGTTGACTGGGGCCAGTTACAGGAATCATGTAGTTCTCATATTAAAACAGCGTCATAGGCTACCAGTTCATTTCTGGGCGCAATTCAAAGTGCATGTCAAGATCCACACTATCTGAAAGACCAATTTTTTTCATGCAAATCTTAGAGTCTACAGGAGAAAAATTTCTTTCAGGCCATCTCCATCATAGGCTTGCTTGGCAAGGACAGGTAAGATCACAGATTAAAGTAGTATATAGCTGATTTCAGCTAGCTGACCTAGTAGTAACAAGGGCTGAATATTGGAGAAAACCTGGTCAACGGCACACTCGAAGCCAGATATCATTCGACAAAAGTAAATTTTCCCTTTGGAAATTCTCTTTGGAAGCCTCCTCTTTTTTCCTGCTCTCTTTTGACTTTGCTCAAAAAGAACAAGACTCTGCATGAAACAGCCGAGAAATTCAGCATCAATTTTGTCCTCTTCTAAACTATAGGTTTCTAAGAACCCATGTGACTCAGGAATCTGGAGAAAGCAACGCAGTTTGTACAGTAGAAAGAAGGAGAGGGCAAGTCTTTTCATTAAAGCTCAAGGACATATATACAAAAAAAAGCAGCATATGTTTGTGTTATATACTTCAAACATTTCTGCAACTGGAAGCTTGCTGTTATTGGTCCCAGGCTTGGTGGATGTCTTTGTATATTTGTAAAGAGCAGTTGAAATATTTTGCAAGGTGATAGCTGGTGGACTTTTGAAGGTGTATGTTTGTAGTTTGGAGGTTTTCTTTTGATAGTAAGGGCTCATTCAGACTCCTTAAAAGCCTTTGGAAATTCACAGGTGTGTGTTAGGATTTTTTAAAAGATCTAAACAATCTGTATTTTATTCTTATCTGTTTTTTTTATGAATTCTAGGACTAGCTATAAGTTTAAAAAACAGTGTGTGTGTGTTTGCTCCTGGAACTTTCTAGTACAGTGAGTAGTTAACACTCCCATCTGTGTCCCTCATTTCAATCTTCTTGTTTTGGGTGGCCCCACTGATGATGTTGTGAATGGGTTTGGCACTAGAACGACTCTCCATTCTTCATTATGTTCAATGACAGGAGAAAACTCTACTTGTATTTTAATGTACTTTAATTGCTAACTGTATTTTAATGTATTTTAATTTTGACTGTTTTTGGTTTTCTATTATATGTATACTGTGTTTTTGGCATCGAATTGTTGCCGTTGTTAGGCCGCTCTGAGTCCTCCCTCGGGGGTTGAGAAGAAGCGGGGTAGAAATGGTGGAAATAAATAAACAAATACTTCATCAAAAAGCAAACCACCACCAACAAAAAAGCCAAAAACCAAGGAATAAATTGATCCTTTTAAAAATATATATATTGGAAAAAATAACATATTTGAACAGATAATCATTGTCTATTGTAAGCATTGATTATAGTAAACATAATTTCTGTATTATCTATTCTCATTCTTTACAGAACATTCATAATTACGTTTTTTTATTTTTCTCTCACCTCCACCCACCCCCCCTCCCTCTCCCTCCCACCACTTCTTCTCTATATATTTGGAATAAATTGATCCTGATGTGGAGGTAGGAACAACCTCTATGTGGAGAAGTAGATTAGAATTATGGAACCCCAAGTCTCGGCGGTGGCCGGGAGAGCTTTTGCACAGTTAAAACTTGTGTGCCAGCTGCGCCCGTTCCTTGGGAAGTCAGACTTGGCCACGGTGGTCCATGCTCGGGTTACATCCCATTTAGACTACTGCAATGCTCTCTATAGAGGCTGCCTTTGAAAGCTTTTTGGAAGCTTCAATTAGTCCAACGATCAGCAGCCAGGTTGTTAACAGGAGTGGCGTACAGGGAGAGAACTATTGTTTTGTTATGTCAGCTTTACTGGTTGCCAATTAGCTTCAGGGCACAATTCAAAGTGCTGGTGTTAACCTTTAAAGCCCTAAACTGCTCTGGCCCAGATTACTTGTCCAAACGCATCTCCTGCTATAAACCATCACACAACTTAAGATCTTCAGGAGAGGCCCTGCTCTCGATCCCACCACTCACACAAATGCAGTTGGTGGGGACGAGAGACAGGGCCTTCTCAGCAGTGCCCCCCCATCTGTAGAACTCCTTCCCTAAGGACATCAGGTTAGCCACCTCCCTCCTGTCCTTTAGGAAACAACTAAAAACCTGGATGTGGGTCTAGGCGTTTGACTAGGATATTGAGTACTAGATAATTGGCATCTGGACTTGAATTTCTGGTGAGATTACGATATTGGAATGATTGATTGAACTCTGGTGGTAATATGATAGTTAATTGTTTTTATTGCTGTTTTATAATATTTTTGTATTAACTGTTTTTATTGAGTGTATTTATATGGCATCATCAATGTGGTTGTGAAGCCGCCCTGAGTCCCCTTGTGGGAGAAGGGTGGGGTAGAAATAAAGTAAAATGTGAAAATGTTGCTATTAGTGATGCCTGTCCTCATAGTACTCCTGCCTGGCTTCTGGAGAAGAGGAACAAAGGGGTAGGGGAGTCAGATAGAGCCACAGGAGAGGTAGCCCGTCCCCAGCCACCTGGAGTCTGCTTCACCTGGGTGCCCAGAAAGAAGGACACTGTCACCACCAGAGGGAGGAGAAGGGGGAAGAGGCTGGCTGGGCCAGGATTCACTTCCTGCTGGAAAGAGAAACATACTCAGATTGCCCCATGCAATTGGTGGAAATATGGGACAATTGGTGTTCTGGCCCAGGATGTAATGGGTTGCAGGACATTTTATCTTAATACGGGACTGTGCCTTAAAATCCAGGACACCTGGCAATGCTGTTCTAGTTCCCCTTATTAAATGAATGGGGAAGGATTGTTTCACTCCATCTCATGACAGACATGGCTAAGAAATATTTGACGTCCCAGCCTCCTTTCTCGGTTACTTATGAAATGCCCCTTTTTCCTGCCCTCTTCTTTCCCCTTCACCTACAGCAGGGGCGGATTTACCATTAGGCAAAGTAAGCACCCGCTTAGGGCGCCACGTAGTCAGGGGCGCATCTGGCCGCCAGGTTCCACACATGTGCCATTGCTGCAAAGGGACTCCAGCTGGACTGAGACGCCAATCGCCCAAAATGCCCCGGCTCCGTCCCGGCTGCAAAAAGTTCCTCCTTTTCGGCCTCACTTAGGGCGATTGGTATCTTGGTCCATCTGGAGTCCCTCCGCAGGAATGGCGCATGCGCAGAACTAGCTGGCCCAGCGCATGTGCGCCTGGCGTGCATGCGCACGCTCCACGAGGCCGGAGAGCGAGGGGGTGCCAAAATAATGTTCGCTTACCATTTTAAATTACCTTAGTACGGCCCTGCTTATACCTGTTGTTATCAAGCGATTTTGGGAGGGGGGCGCCAAAATAATGTTCGCTTACCATTTAAAATTACCTTCGTCCGCCCCTGACCTACAGATTACATTGGTTGCTACAAACTGAATTCAAAAAGCAAAATTAGTTTCTACTCAGTTAGCTCCACAGATGGAAGAGGAGAAAGCAGGTGAGCTCTTAGCCTTCATAAGAGACTCAGGTGAGAGAAAAATGTAGTAGCCTTTCCTAACTTTGGAGCCCAATAGCTTTTGCTGTTTAGGTCCAAACTGCTGCTTATGATAAGCAAAAGAGTCTTATTAAAACCAGAGGACAGCTGTGCCAGTTAGGATGAGGAGATTCCCTTTGAATTTTGCATTATCACCACCTCAAACTGGGCGCCATTTACTTTTTAAAGATGTCTTTCTCACTTGCAGACACATTTTCTCTGTTTTTAACTTCCTTAAGCTAGGATCTATATTACAATCATTCCGGATTTGAATTTTTCCCTCTTCTCTTAAGTTCTGAGTTTTGTCTGTTTTTGAGATTTGTGCCAATTTTATATTTAAGGACTTAATTTTATTGGTTTTCTCTTCGGTCCTCCCCCAGATTTACCAGTCTATGTGTGCCAGGAATGCAGAGTGATGCAGGAAAGAAACTAACTTGTAGAATTACAACCCTGTAAAGTAAGACCAAGAAGCTACAACTGGATAAAGATGATTGTTGTGTTATAAAAAATCTGGGACTTGATTGAACATGCTTTGGGCAGAGAGGTTTCATATGAACAGAGTTGTGTGTGTATGGGTGATACCCCTCCCGCCAGAAAACCAATGAGGCACGAACATAAGATTTTGGATGAAAATTGGCCACAACTCATTTATTGGAAAACAGGAACAAGTGTTGGCGGCCATGCATGGGTCCTGGATCAGGGGGAGGACAGCCCACATATGTTCGAAGATGCTAGCGTGCCTGGGTGCCACTGGCCCAATACTGGTCAACTGGAACTCGGCACCTCAGGGGGCCTGGGCATTATCCCCCCCTTACGACCAAGGGCCGATAAGCCAGCCAGATCTAGGGCCCATGTACACACCAAACACAGAGTTGCGACATAAATCATAATAACAGGAACATAAACATAGTGCAGACAATGATTAAAAGCAATGCTAAGTGAAAACCAAACAAGCAACAAATATGGCCCCCTCTGCACAAAATGGAGGTGAGGACAGTCCCACACCGCAACCCACTCGGCCAGTAAGTCGGCCGAGCAGATCTGATGAAGTCAATTTCATTTTAGAATAGTGCATTATATGTAATATCATATGTACTGTTAATTAAGCTACCCACATGCATGCACACACAGATAATATTGTATTCATTGTCCTTCCCCTCTGCTTTTAGGGTTTTAAAAATGTAGTACATAAATTCCAGACGTTTCTTTTGGCTTAAAGTAGCGAATTAGTGCATTCTTACCTCATTCATAACTTCCCCCTCTTGTTGCATAACAGTATACTTTTAACTACATTATAATATTGTTCAAGCACATGTGTCCAAGTTTCAACCTTGTGAAATGTTAAAATTATGCTTTTCCTCATTTGGACCCTTTCTCTTGTCCTCTACCTAGGAGTAGATGGGGAGAATATTTCATTCAATTCATTTCAGTGGAATAAGGGAACGGCTGCCAACACTGAATTATAGTCACAATATATCCCAGTTGAATTTTCATTTTAAATAAAGAAAACTATAGGGATCCAGACATGTACACTATGGGAAAAGGAAGATATTTTATTTCCAAAATATCCCATGAGAAAAGAGTTGATTACCACCATTTCCCAGGGTTGTGACAGTGATGAATGTTGATAATAAAAGTTGAGACATGAATGCTTTCCAGTTGTTTTTAGTAACACTGTTAGATATTGTTTATCTGGTAGTTATAATAGTTTGTGCATCTTTCGAGATGGAAACAATGCCCATTTTAACATCATCATGGATTACCTCATAAATACTTCTGAGAGAACGGCATGAACAGGACGCTTCTCTCCACATACAAGGAGAAAATGTATCAACTCCCTTACCCCTACTTCCCAAAAAAGTAAAAGAGAAGATAACTCTACAAAATTTTGCAGACTAATATATAGGTATGAAAATACATTTGCAAAAACTTTGAAATATCTTGTCATATCAGTGAAGCTTGAGGTTAGTTGAGGTTAGGTGACCCATGCATTTTTGCCCATCCCAAGTGTAGATGAGTAGCTTCAAGCCCCTTATTTTCCCTTTGCCTTCTTCTTTTTTCTTTAACCCTGACTTGGCCTTGAAGGTCTTTCAAGCAGAAAACTATTATTCATAAAGTACAACACTTTGATCCAGAACCGATGTTAGTGTTGGCAGAATATAATTATCAAGGTCAGGTTTTGAATCTGAATCCCCAAACTTGGGCCACTGTGTGATACAGAAACTAGATGAGGTCCATATATGGCTTTTTACTTATGTTCTTACAAGCAACACAAACAATACAATGTGTGAGCACCCAAATGGGTTCCTACCCCTTGTCGCAATCAAAATAAAGTCAGTCTCAATAGACGCAATAAACAAGTGGGTAGAGTTGGTTGCTGGGATGAAGCCACTTCAATTGATATAGTATCCAAATGTAGCCAAATTATATCCAAACCCTGATGGGTATTTGTAATCCTTAATGGGAAACGAAGAGTAGAGGAGGAGACTCAAGGCGGGTATTCCCGACGCCTGCCTTGATGCTGTGTAGCTTCCCCTGTGGGACCGGTCAGGCGGCTGGTTTAAATCCGTGTTTTCTCCGGCTGACGAGGACCCTGATGGCAAGGAGTCCACCCTTGTTTCGACCCTCCTGGGTCTTTTTCAAGGCCAATGTAAACAAAGCCCCTCCTTTGGTAAATCAATTCCCAGGCGGCATATCTATTGTAAATAATAAGAGACGCTAATCATACAATATTACACACAGTGTGAGCATTCAAATGAAGTAACCAAGTATTTCACAACATAATAGAAATGGAGAGCACAAGGTACTTAGAATAAGATGTTACCTTCAAAGTGCATTCTCATCTATCATCAACCTCCATAGGTGTGGCAAATGCACATAGAATGGGATGCAAGAGTGTTTTTATAGGGGGGAGAAGCCTGCAGGTGAGTTATAGTAATAGATTGCTGATGGAGATATTTCCATTTAAAGTAATAGATTGCTAATAGAGATTTTTTCGTTAAGGCCCCAGGGTTGCTCAGTTCTTAAAAGGACAGTCCATTTACTTTCTGCTCTTAACAAGGCTTTGTGGATATCACCCTGGGGTGCAATCTTTACGTTCTCTAACCCAAAAAATTGTAGGTCATCTGGGCTATGTTGATATGTCTTAAAGTGTACATATAAAGGAGAGTCCTCCGAGTGTTGGCGGATTCTCGAGCGATGCTCAGAGACCCTGGTGCGGAGGCTCCTCCCAGTTTGGCCCACATAAAGAAGGCCACAGTTGCAGATCAGGCAGAATATAATTACCTCATCAGAAAGGCCTATAGATTTACCATGCATCATGGTGAATTCATGGACTCTGAGCGGGGTGTATGGAGAAACCGTTACTCCATGCCCTGCATTGCACAAATTGCCTTTCCCTCATCCTATGGGAGGGAAGCATCGCTGCCCAACTTCCCCCCATTGCTGGTAAGGCAACACAGGAAGACTCCCGTGTTGTGGCGGCAAAGGTTGCTTGCTCTCCCTTTTCTGGACAGAGCCCAACTGGAATGTGGTGCAGCTGGCTAAGTGTCAGCTGCATAAGATCTCTCTGACCAGTAGGTCATGAGTTCGAGGCCTGCCCAGGTCAAGGTGGGTGCTCAACCTTTAAGTGTAGCCTGCTGTCAACCTTTGCAGCCTGAAAGACAGTTGCATCTGTCAAGTAGGAGATAAAGGTACCACATTAAGTGGGGAGGTAAATTTTGACTGAATTATGAGGCCATTAAAGAACTCCAGGAACGCTGAGGAATGTGGAAGAAACAACAAGGGTCGCTGGGAATGCTGAGAGATGAGGAGTGCATCCGCTCCCCCTGGTGGCCAGAGTTTGCCTCTGTTCGTCTATATGTGTGTATGTGGAAACGGCAGGGATTGTCTGCTAAGTATGTGTACCTGTGTCTGAGTCCCCTTCGGAGTGAGAAGAGTGGAATATAAATAAAGTGAAATATAAGGCTTAATGAGATATATGGAATGACGACGATGCGATGAAAACTGATTTCAACATGACGCTGAGACTGCAATTGTATGTTTTTAACTGTTAAGTTGTTGTTATATTTTATTGGGGGGGGTTGCCTTGTTGCTTGTGTTGTATTGAGGGCAGAGACTGCCTGTGTAAACCGTCCCGAGTCGCCTTCGGGCTGAGAGGGGCGGTATAGAAACGTCACAAATAAATAAATAAATAAATAAATATTATTATTATGTTGTATAATGCACATCATCCTGAAAGGGGAGAACAAGTGGCATAGGATAGGCAAAGCAGCCTATCAGATGAAGTCATTAATCTCTTGTGGTTTGCTTCCACTGGTTGCTAGCTGCACAGTGTTGCTTGATGATGCTAGGGTGCGCTCCAGTACCACATCAGTGCCTGAGGATAGGGGTGCCTGGAAAACATCTGGTTGAAAGATGCAGAGTTGGGACACAATTACAACTGTAGATACCCAGGAACCCTCCACTCCCCTGGCACTGGTTGTTGAATCATTGGTTTCCAGTCCTTGACAAGTTTCTAAGAAATTTTAAAAATGTAACTAATGGACCAAAATATGCTACTGGTTTTAGTCATTGGGGGGGAGGGGGGTTGGAAGGATCTGTTCCATAATATCATACAGCCTGAAAGTACTGATTTTAGCATTCTGGTTGTGTTTTCCCTTGTGATTCCTTCAAAGTCATTTCCTGTGGTAGCAATAGAAATCCACCCTTCAGACTTGCAATCTAAATTTTAAGACATGGTATACAAAGAATTAGGATTGGGGAAGTGGGATTTCTTTTTCATTTATTGTAATGACAACTGGTTAGGCTAACAAAAGAGGATTGCTCCTATCACTATAAATCAAAAACTAAAATCGCTTCGGCAGCACATATACCAAAATTGGAACAATACAGAGAAAAACTAAGATCTAGGCATGACCACTTGTCATTTCACATGAGTCAGGCCCTGGTGATGTCAAGAATGACAACACCTTGTGATGTCATTAAGCATGAAACATAAAGAAGCATCAACAGTCAACAATTCCACAGACTGTCATTCAAATCAAAAGCACAAATATGAAATATCCACCTATTTACACTTATCAAAGTGGTTCTCTCACTATGAGCTTCCTCCCCTTGAAAGTATAGAACAGGATTCCTCAAACTAAGGCTGAAAGGCCAGATGCAACCTAAGGCCCAAGGGCTAGGTCATTTATCTGGCCCCTGTCCTAAGCTTTAAACATATGGTTGGCCTAAGTTTAAAACAAAATGAAGGTACACAACAACAACAATCCTAATTAAATTGAATATCTCATCAGCCAAAAGCAGACCGACACTTCCCATTGAAATTCTGGCAAGTTTATGTTAAAAATTGTTCTTGATTTTAAATATTGTATTCTTTCATGGGGTTTCTTTTTCGCACTACCAATAAGATATTTGCAATTGCATAGGACAGTGTTTTTCAACCTTTTTTGAGCCACGGCACATTTTTTACATTTGCAAAATCCTGGGGCACACCACCAACCAAAATGACACAAAACGACACTCTAACACAGTAATACATATAGTTAATATGTTTTTAAATGTATTTGTACACTCAATGTGAAACCTGGACCTGTTTTGATGAACACAACATAGATATCCTGGCAGAAATGGCAGAAAGATACAAACAACTCCCATAACCAAGAGAAAATATTATAAGAGTTTGGTGGGCATTGACCTTGGGTTTTGGAGTTGTAGTTCACCTATATCCAGAGAGCACTGTGGACTGAAACAATGTTGGATCAGGACCAAACTTGGCATGAATACTCAATATGCCCAAATGTGAACACAGATGGAGTTTGGGGAAAATATACCTTGACATTTGGGAGTTACAGTTTCTGGGATTTATAGTTAACACACAATCAAAGAGCATCCTGAACTCTTGCAACAATGGAATTGAACCAAACTTGGCATATTGAACTCTCATTACCAACAGAAAGTACTGAAAGGGTTTGCTTGGGAATTGACCTTGAGTTTGGAAGTTGTAGTTCACCAACACCCAGAGAGCACTGTGGGCAGGAGGGGGAAGAAAGGATATTGGAGGTTCCAATTTCCCTTGGCACACCTGATGATCGCTCACGGCACACTAGTGTGCCACGGCACACTGGTTGGGAAACACTGGCATAGGAATTGGTTCATTCTTTTTCAAGCTATAATCTGGACCCTCAACAATCTGTGAAAACTTTGAACTGACCCTCTGCTTAAAAAGTTTGAGGACCTCTGCTATAGAGAAAAGGTAGGACTGTGAGATTCAATGACAAATCCTGAGATCTAAACACCACAAAAGAATTGGTGCTGAGCAGAGAGACAACTGTATACACACACAGGTTCAGGAATTTATGAATAAAAAATTGAATAAATTTATTACAGGCATTCAAAAGGCATCATAATACATGGGTGCAACCCCCTAGTAATTCACATATAAATTGAAAGCAAATATGCTATAAAACGCTCGAGAGAAGGCAAACATACAATACAAAGAGGAACATATGGAGGGAAGCAAATGCATGATATTCCCATACCAAAATCAGGCCAAAGTTCCATTTATACATATAGAGTTCACCAAAGTCTCGTGCAGTTCCACATTGATGGGTGGGGGTGCAAAATACCCAGAGCCAGTGCAGACGCAACAGAATTGTATTTGCAAGGCCTTCATCTGTTTCGCCGGGGGCTTTTTCAAGCGGCAATATATAAAATGCTGATGCAGCGTCACAGTAGAAGCCTAAATATCAAACAATACAATAATACATGATATAACAGAACCATGCACTGCCAGCACATGCGTGGGGAGGGCGGCACACCTACCATAAGTTATTAGGTGGGAGGAAGATCCAATACACCATCACTCCTGCGGACCCAAGGGTGCAGTCCACAGCGACCCCTGGTGTTAAATACACGCAACTGGCCCAGCCCACATGGAGTGTAGCTTGGAGCAGCAGGTGTGGGGTCAGAGGGAACTCCCTCCTGAAGGTCAGCTTGGAGTAATACATACATGGTGGAATCAAACTCCTATTATTCTCACATACATATTATATTATGGCCAAAATAACCACGCTGATAAGAACCCTTAAAGGGAACTGATACAAACACCACAAAAGAACCTTCTAGGATGGCTTCTAGATGATATTTGAAAGAAGGTTATAGGTTTCATCTCAGGGAAGAGAAATGATCCGTAAATTCCTTCTCTCTGCTCTGTAATTTAGCATGAGTATTTCAAGCTCTCTCTCTCTCTCTCTCTCTCTCTCTCTCTCTCTCTCTCTCTCTCTCTCTCTCTCTTGCTTTCTCTCCCTCCCCCCTACACACACACACTTTTAACAGAACAGCTCATTAAAATAACTGGCATGACTTGGAAAGGATTTTGGGGTGAAGTACATCAGACAGAACTTATTATGCCTCATATATCTTCGGGGAACAAAACTATGGGGCTGAATCAGCAGCATTTGCACCTGGGTCACTGGAAGGGCATGTGGAGGACTGACTGGTTTATATCTTTGTGGATTGTGCATCTCTGAGGTTCTGCTTCACAATCCTTTATATCTCCACAAGCTTTTATTGTATCATCCTTCGTTTGACAGCATACAGGGAATATTTTTATCTCGTCTAATTGTCAAAGCACAACCTATTTTCCCTGGAAAAGCAAACACACATAAATTACGTGTATGCATTACGAGCAAGTCTGATTCATATTTATTTAACTTTCTGATCAGAGGCCCAAGGACTGACATTATAATGAAAAAGTATTCAAAAGTGGTCTCGGTGTGTGTGTGTGCATGTGTTACTTTCTGACAGTAAAAGTCATTATCCATTGCCTCAGGTTTGCTACAGAGTTCTAAGGCCAAGAAAAATGTAGGTCAACTGAGTAAGTCCACTGAGGTGTGCAGTTTTATAAATATAATAACCGGAGGGGCAGAGGTTCTGTTCCATGATATTAATAAGCTTTCCTGTTGTCTTCTTAAATTTTTACAGTACTCATTATGTTCCTTTTCCCTTCAAAAATTTTTCTCTCCAATTATCCCCCCACTCTGAGTTTGGTACCATAGAGTACAAATTAAACTGTAACAGATTTCAGTACAATGCCCCAACTTTCAAATTTCCTTTGGTTAAAAAAATATTTATAACATAGGCTGCCATTCTGTTGAATGTGTAAGCTAGAATTATGCATTCATAAGTATCCAGTGTTTATTTTCATGATCATGGTACCATTGTCATGATGGCAAAATCATAATTCCCAAAACCTACATTAACACTTAACTTTAAAGCATAGGTTCTTTTTATTGCAATTTCCAGTGTGAGAGGGTATATCAAATTACAGAAAAACATTTAGACATTAGACATACAGACATACAGATTCTAGTAACTACATTGGATTTACAATTACATTGGTTAACAAACAAACAAAGTGGAATTACAGCTATTCTCAATTACTGGCTAGTGGCTGCACCTATGCTTCTCCCCATGTGGTCTTGCCCCCCCTAATCATGAGAGACGACTTCCAGTCCACATGGATTAAAACTGTAACAGCAAAGATCACAACGCTAGGTTTCTCCCAAGGACAATTGCTAAGCATGAGATGGGACCAAGCCAAGGATCTCATTAAGCAACGGATCCTGGACATAGAGCGCCAATCCAACATCGCCTGTTCCCCAGCCTTCATTGTTAGTGAAGCCACTAGATACATCACTGCCCCCATGGCAAGATGCCATGCCCTCCCATCGGCTGTATTGGAGGGGAGGTATCGGAAGACCCCCTTCAAGCAGAGACTATGCCCCTGTGTGTCTGGTCATGTGGAAACAACTGAGCACGTGCTTCTTCAATGCATGTTCTACAGAGATCTTAGATCCAATCTCATTGGACCATGGCTTTTAAAGTACCCGGGGCGCAGTGAAAGATGTTATTCCACCCTGCTGCTTTCGGACTCTAACACTGCAATGACTTACAGTGTTGCTAAGTTCTGTGCTGCTGCCCTTAATATCAGACGGGTGATGATTGACATCGTAAGGCAACAATATCCTGTCTTTTAAAATATATTTTATACTGATTTCTAGTCTGATTTTAAATAACTGTTTACTGTGGAGTTGTCCTCCTCTTAGGGCGCTTGTGTCCGCTTTGTGCTGGTCTGTGACCGTAATAAAGTTTTGATTGATTGAAGTGGAATTACATTTTTAATTATTTATTTATTTAAAGCTTTTATACCCCGGGCTTCTCACCTCCGAAGAGGGACTCAGACCGGCAAACAGCAAGTATTCAATGCTAACATTTAAAATCTTAAAAAATCATAAATTTACAATAAAATTTACAATAAAATACAATTCAATAAATACATTTAAAAAGCCTTTCGCCAAAGTAAAATCAAGACCAACTCAATCCATATATTCGGTCCGTATCAAGTGGTTGGCGACTTTAGTCGCTTCGCAATCTCCTCCTTCATTCTGCGAAGGCCTCATTGTACAGCCATGTTTTCACACACTTCCTAAAAGTCAGGAGGGAGGGGGTGGATTTAATTTCATTTGGGAGGGAATTCCATAACATTCACTCAACATTCATACCACATGTACATGCATCCATCATCATGCAACCAAATATTACTATATCCTTTTCTCCCTCCTTGGAGAAGCACCTGTTAGGCCAGACCCTGCTTTCCTGCAGCCTGTCAACGTACAGTTCCAAAACTTCCATAACGCCATAGCTTCTTCCCCAAGCACAATGCCAAGGACCAGATCTGTGTTTTCCATACAGCAGAACCTGACTCCCTGCACAAAATCTAAGACTTCAAATGTGCACTTATTCCTCTTCCCTTGAGAAAGAAGGCCAAAGTGACCAGACTGCTCCCTTGCAAATCAGCCACTCTCCATAGGTACACTATCTCTCTCCTTCCCATAGAGCAGAGCAAAATGGGTGTACAGCGTCTCTGTCTGTCACACTTAGACCATTATTAGACTGAGTCTTTTATAGGAATATTCTGTTGATGTAGTCCCAAAGTTGTAAATTAATGATAGACGTCTTCCATTCTGGATCATCTGAGTTTCCTGGCCAGATGTTGACTCTTCTTGATTGGTGTTGACAAACACAAGTCTTGTGTTGACTTCCTTCTTAACATAAGGAATGTTGCAAACATTTCCTTAACTTGAAAGAATCATTGTCACAGTTCTTATCAATTCTCATTAGCAGGTTTTGATCACAGTTCCAGCAACCAGGTAGTTAGTCATTGCAGGCTTTACTATTATACTGGTGCCTCCAAAAGTATTAACTCCCCCATACATCCTTCCATTCTTCCATTCATACACACACATCATATTAAATTCATATTTATCAAAACTGCACATTGAATTTCTTGTGAAAATCCTTTTCTCTGTGTAGCTGCCAGCTGTTTTGTAGACCTCTGCACAAAATTTATTTCTTCTGTTTCTATGTTTCTTTTGGTACCTTTGGTACTTCGGGAGCCTGTAACGGTAAGGGCCGTCCTGGTACAAAAACCCACCTGACACAAAAGCAAGCAGGAGCTCATCTCAGCTTCTCCTCTGCTTTTCAGCATTTATTTATTATTTATTTATTTACGTCATTTATATTCCACCCTTCTCACCCTGCAGGGGACTCAGGGCAGATCACAATGCACATATACAGGTAAACATCCAATGCCATTGACATACAACATATATAGACAGACATAGAGGCAATTTAACATCCCAGAAATCAGTTAAATTCAGCCTCCCCTCAAAGTGGTACCTAAATTTCCTACTTGACAGATGCAACTGTCCTTCGGGTTGACAATGAGCTACAGAAATTGGTCGAGAGCTCACCACAACCCGAGCAGGCCTCAAACTCATGACCAGCTGATCAGTAGAGATCTTATGCAGCTGACACCCAGCCAGCTGAGCCACATTCCCGGTTTAATCTAAAAAGTTTAATCTTTTTTATTAATTCCCCAGCCAACAAAAAGCAACTGGAAAATATGAGGATTTAAGATAGAACTGCAAAGACTCTGGCACAAGCGAGTAAAGGCAGTCCCATTGGTAATTGAAACACTGGGTGCAGTGCCTAAAGACCTTGGCCTGCACTTAAAAACAATCAGCACTGACAAACCTACCATCTGTCAGCTGCAAAAAGGATTGGATCTGCATGGATTATATATCGCACAGTCCTAGACATTTGGGAAGTGTCCGCCGTGTGATCAAATACAAAAGCCAGCATAGTGATCTCATTTGCTGTGTACTAACTAATCTTGTTATACAGTATATCTAATAATAATAATAATAATAGACAAAGAATAGACATCAGCAGAATAAGCCAGCCTGGTTTTGTAGCTGCTTGAAGATCTTGAGATCTTTGCAAGTTTCAGTTCAGGCTGTGATTCTGCAAAATGAATTTTTGCTCTGTTGAAAAAAGGAAGAGCTCTGTACCCCCCCCCCCGAGCAATCTTAAGTTAATTGCCAGGGTGATGTGTGTGTGTACTCATGGAGGCCAATGAATAATGAAGAAGCATATAGATGGAAGATTCCCTAGTGCAGCGTTTCATACCACTATATCATCAGTAGTGCCCAAAATGGGGCATTATAGGGGCACAGGAGGGATGTAAATCTTCTATAGGACTACCTCAGTTCTAGAGCTGACAGATTAAATCCTCCCCTCATCCATGCATGCACAAGTGGAGAGGATAGGATGTATAAAAGAAAGAGAAAAATTGCCACCCTATTTTTATGTATGTTATGGAGCAAATACCACAAATACAGCTCTGTAGAGGATGGCACTGTTGTTCTCATGCTTTGGTCTCTCGACAAACCTCCTTTTTGATGACCATAAGAAACATCCTTGAAAAAGATTCATAGCATGGCAGACATTTCCTTCCTGTCACGATTCTAGTTTCAGCATTTTTTTTGACATTTCTGTAACTCTTCTGTCGTTGTCCTTTGAAAAGCACATGACTAATTTAAATGCAATGGAACTCCAGAGAGGATTTCTTTTGGTGACAGATGCACCCACTGTAAAGAATTACCAGTCCAGATGCCAGCAATAAAATGGACTATGTGCTTCTCGCAGTCGCAGCCACTATGGATTTGGCATACCTCTTCATTTTTACTAAATGGCAGCAGATCTTCTGAATGTAAATAGCTTCATTAGGGATACGGTGTGCCTTAGCTGTGTAGTAAAACTCAGGTGTTTTAAAGGGCTCTTATTTCTTTTCTCTTCTTGTTCATTCATTGGGTGTAATGTGATTCTCACTTTCAAGAAGCAGTTAATGAAAAAGCTTAATATATTCTCATATAACAGGGATCAGTCAATATCCAGTAATTGCAATGCTAATTTCTATAAAAAGCATTCTGAAAAATCATGTTTGCTGGTAAGTTGTAACATTGTCCTGGGGAGTTTTCTTCCTCCTAGTGTAAGGATACTTTGTGTATATTGACAAAATGGCACATTTTTAGTGTCACTTGATATATAACATGACTAGAGATCAACAACCCTCACAACTTATATCGGCTTGTATCTTTAGGAATTGTGTTTCAAGATACATAAAGACAACCCATTGAGAAAATGGTCAATCCTCAAACTTTCTAGCTTTTGGGGGGAGGGGAGACTGCTTGTAAAAAGTTTTGAGGTTTGTTTTTTTAAAAAAAGAAAGAAATAGTAAGCAACATTTTGTGCAGAAAATGCTATTTTTCACAAAAAAAATTGTACAAGAAACTTTTCACAAAACATTCTTGATTTGAAAAAAACTTCAAAAACATTCAAAAATTTGAAATTATTCATTGTTGTACATAACAATAAAGTTTACAAAATTCAGTCCCTACACATGATTCAGTTGTGTTTAGATTTTGAGTGGTGACACAAACATCTACTTTTGACTCCTCCCTTTCTCCTCTTAGTAGTTGAAGACTCCAAAAAGAGGGATTATTTTTGACTGTTATTAATAATCTTCAAATAACTCATTCCCAAACCCAGCTAATCATGGTTACATTAGATGACTTTTCTTATAGATTTGACCATAATTAATTATTAAAAAAAGAAAAAGTTATTTTCCTGGCAGAAATCACACAATATGATATGATGTACTCCATAAGAAAGCAGTATAGTTTGCTGCAGAATTAAGAGAAAGTTGAAGATGAGATTAGGGGTTGTTTGTGGGGCACTAACTATAGGGAGAGGAAAACTGGGTAGTTTTGGGCTTAGGCTAGGAGAAAGATGTTTAGGCTAACAAAAACCTTCTGATTTCTTTCATTCTAATTCCAATCCTTTTTAGATGTTTTGCTTGGATTATTCTTACATTTCATTTAAACTTTAGGCTTAAAAGCAATCTGAAACAGCCTAGCTACTTGGTTTACAAGGCCTTGCTCCCACCCCAGATGTACTCTGAAATCTCTCTTCTTTATCATGATGCAGGAAAAGTTCTTTCGTAATTACTAGTTCAAGATTTGTTCAATATACTTTTTACTGCATTACACTTAAGGTGTTCACTTATTGATTGCCAAAATGAAAGAGCACCAAAGTAATGTAGGTAAGGCATCAGTTCCAGTGTGGTCTTGGAAGCTAAGCAGAGTTGATGAATAGCTGATGCTGTTGGCTCTATTTCAGAGAAAGAAACTGGCAAAAACCTCCTCTGAGTATTCCTAACCTAAAAAAAAGTCCTATGAAATTCATGGAGGCACACTAAGTTGACAGGTGATTTGAAGGCAATACTCACTACGGCTGTGCACATTTTTTGTGTGCCTTGTTTGTTGTATCTATTTTGTAAGATTCATACATACGGTTCAATATTAAGAAATGTGAGGGGCAGCCATGCAAAAAACTTAAAATACAAAACACTGATCTATGACTTCCGGAAGAGTTATATATAAGTCTCACAAATGCCACCAGGTCTCCATCACGGGTGCCACTTCTCCTTCAAAAGTACTGAGTTTGGTTCCTGTCAAGGGCACTGAGGAGGATGGTGAGGCTGGAGTAGAGGGAGAAGCCCTTCTCTTTCGTCAAAGGAGGTAGTGAGGGAGAGGGAGGAATACCTGGCTTGATGGCCAGGCAAAGAAGAAGCCCCTCCAGCACATGGCTGGCCCAGGGAGGGATAGACCATCACATTGAGGCTTTAATGTGGGAAGTGAGCAGAATTCTGGGAAGTGTAGTTTAGGGTGGGGCCTTTTTAATTCTCTGGGACAGAGATCCTCACTTTCCCAAACTACATTTCCCAGAATTCTGCTTACTGCCTTGTGCCTCCTCTGTCTCCCTGAAAGTTTTGGTGTTCATTCTCTAAAGGGATTTCGAGATAAAAAGGCATTGTTGGGAATTGAATCAACTCTGAGAGATAGGCAAAGCTGAGAGGCAGTAACTCAAAATTTTACCTAGTAGGTGTCCTATTACGACTACTACTACTTCTTCAAACGCTGGATGGTCATCTATTGCAGATGCTTTGTTTGATTTTCCTGCCAGGCAGAAGGGAGTTGGATTGGGGTCTTCCAGTGAAATAGTACTGTTAAATTTATGTTGATTGAAATTCCCTAAAAACCAGTAGATGTGCACATCTTTCTGAAACTTGGGAAGAAATATACCTTGGTTATGTTGTATTATTAAAAATGAAATTCAAGAAGATAGCTCTTGTTTGTTTGTTTTTTTAAAAAAGTTTACTTTTTTAACAATTTTCATAAATCAGAGGATGTGTGAAATGTTCTGAAACTTAGGGAGGTAGCTGTGGTAAATGTATTCTACAATTGTAGGATTTTTCATCCTGATAGCTCTAAAAATGAGGCAGAAAGGATTCCTGGAAGCTTCCCCACTTGCACAATAACATAGCGAAATAGTAGCTAAAGTTTCATTATGTCATAATAGTTATGATACGGACCTTTTATGATATTTTAGAAACTATTTCCCCTTCCCTAATTAAGTAATGACTTGTAGGCCTGGTTGATCCATGGTTCTAAATGCTTCAAAATACTTACAAAACAAAAGTTCTGATAGTGAACATTTCAGAACTCTAACAAAACTTTCAAAATTTCATTATAAATGGCAGATCCTAATGGGTTCTATCTTAAAAATTGACAATAATGAAATAATAATGAAAGTTTGATAGAGTTCTGAAATGTTCACCACCAGAACTTTTGTTTTGTAAGTACTTTTGAACTATTTAGAACCATGGATCAACTAGGCCTAGTGAGTATTAAAACATTTTTCCATTGATTACACAGGCCTAAAACTCACCCAGATGGGTATATAAATTCAATGTGTTAATTTATATGTGTGGACACAAAATGGGCATTACTTACTACCATTGGAACAGAAATGTAAAACATATTACCATATTGGGGAAAGCTGCAATCTGGTAACTTGAGTACCTCTTTGTGCTATAAATTCACATGTAGCCAAAAAATAAATTGAGAGGAAAAAATGGGGAAAAGGAGAGAGATTGCATGCATGGTGCTGCAGGGTTACTATGGAGTACTTTGAAGGAGGAATATCCCGAAATGAGAATCAGAACAATTTAACATTCATGATTATGCAGCTCTCCTATTATACATCCCAAATCTACATGTCTCCAGTCTAAAAATGCTCCTCAGAAGTTCTGCTTGAAAAAGAACCTCAAAAATTCACTTTGAATTTTCTTTTATGCAAATTCTAGTGGCACCCTGTGGATGTGCTGGACCCCCACAAGGGGGAAAATCCTACTACTTTATCTAAACTTTGAAAGATCTTCCCAATATCTTTTAATGAGCAAAAGCTAAATTGCCTTCCCCAGTTTTCTGAATTTTAAAGATAAATATTATTTAGATGTTTGTCTGAATACTTAGAAAATATTTTGTGGTGGTTTTCACTTCACCATCATTATTTGACATATGATGATTTGTGAATGCCACTTGATAATATCTGGCTTTTTGAACATGTCCCTGCATTTTTGGGAATGTTTTTTTCTTTGACAGCAGAAGCAGAAAACTACAGGAAGTCAAGGTGACTATATTTTACCCCTCAGACCTGTCAGGTTTGGCACATATTGTCAAAATTGGCCTTTCCAAATTAGAACCAAATTAAAAATGGCTAGAATTCAACACTGGGATTTGAAAAAAGTGAGGTGCAACCTATTTAAAGGGTTTGGAAGTCCTATAGACATCTCTTTTGATGATTACAGGGGGGGGAGCTGGAAGTTTAGGGCAACAAAAACATTGTGGGAATCACATGCAAGCGCAGGGCTATCAAAAAAATGAGAGATGTATCTCAGAAACAGAGTAACTAGTTCACAATAAGATAATTGGTAACCATCAGTTCCATGCTATTACCATTCCCAAAGTTTTAAATAAAAAATACATTGGAATTCATCTTCTTTGCAAAAAAAATGAAGCTGGTTTCATTCATTGAATTGTGATTTTTGTGACATGCACTTCTAACATGGAAAAGGAAGAAAGAACTGTGAACTACAAAATGTCAAACGATAACCAGTTACTGATGAAGGGAGAAAGAGGACATGATAGTATTAGTATTAGCAATCCTATTATGAGAGGCAGGTCCTCAGAGACATTTGAACATGATTGCTCAGCCGTGACTCTTGGCACCTCATTGCCAATGGTGCCTATGATGGTGCTAGGACCAAGAGAAAGCTGGTAAAAAAAATTCAATGCCTTACATGGGAAGGTGATGGGACAGAGAAAAGGGTATTTACAAATGGTCCTAGAGATTTAAGGGGCTCATAAAGACAGACATGGTCCTTCAGATGACTTGGAACTAAGCCAGATAATATACTGGCCCTCATTTTCAGTGTATTTATTTATTTTTATTTTTATTATTATTTCGACTTATATACCGCCACTCCCCGAAGGCTCAGAGCGATTTACAATATAAAATATAGCAATTAACAATGAACTCGGTTAAGAGTTAGATTAAAATCACATTCGCAGAATTAAAATGCTTGCCAGAACAAAATGTGTTTTACATGCCCTACGGAAAGCTGACAAATCTCGTAGGGCTCGAGTTTCTGCAGGCAGAGCATTCCATAAAGATGGCGCCAAGACCGTGAAGGCTCTACGCCTAGTCGCCGTCAGGCGAAAGGTCTTAAAACTGGGAACTTCCAACGAGTCTTGGTCTTCCGAGCGAAGTGATCTCTGGGGTTGGTAGAGGGTGATCCTTCAAGTATGCCGGTCCTGGACCATATAAGGCCTTGACACAAGGTTATTTTTTGGAGTATGTGTCTTAGAAATTCTCAGCCATTGTGGTCACTGGGAGTTTCAGAGCCCTTTTAGACAAGGCCTATAACCCAGGATCTGATCCCAAGTTTTCTGATTTAAACTGGATTATATGAATCCGCACTGCCAGATAATCTGGGATAAACAGAAAATCTGGGTTCAGATCGTAGGGTATAGAGCCTGTCTGGAAGGGTCCTCATTCCCCACTCCAGTATAACTTTCCCAGATTTTCCCCATATTTTATATGCATCGTAACAATAAGCCAAAATATATTATTTCAATATAACTAATAATATAAATACATTGTTGTTCTTTTGAAACCTTAACATTTCTTCTGCAAAGCAGTATGGAATGAAAGCTGTTTGCCTAGTAGTAGGGTTAAAACAGACCCTTTTTTAAACAAGTGAAAATAATGAAGTGACTTCTTTTACCACATCACTCCCTCATCAAATCATCATGGATGCATCAAGGCAATTCCCTGTCCTTTATGGCGTTTGCACTTCAACCCGTCTCCCTGCCTGTGTGATCCCCCTTTGAAAATTAATGGGACTCAGTCTGAAGCCAATTTTGAAGCACATGAATGACAGATCTAATAAAAGCAACCTTTTCAATACCAAACTGGGACACATTCACAGATGTGTATAGGTTAACCAAGTCCTAGTAGTTACATTTTTATATATATAAAAAGTCCTTTCTTTTCTTTTTTTAAAACAAAATTGCACTCACTGCACATTTCTACTTTGATTTATCAAACTGGGCATGCCTCAGAAAAGTTTGGTAAGTATGAATTATATGGCCTCATATCATACAAACATCTATTGGGTTGGTCTCCTGTGCAAGGCTCAATGAAGTAAAGATATAAGAAGAATATACAGATCGTCTTGGTAGATCTGACTGACATTGTTATAGTAGCCTGATAAATTTCTCTATGAATTCAGAGGCAGGGAAGAAATGCGAAGTCTGTCTATGGAGCCTACTCTGCCTCTTTGAGTGGCAGATCTGTTTAACACATAACTGTCCATAGTTCCTAAAACATCTATGCTCCCTCAACTTTTCTAACATTTTGATGCCACATTGCCACTAGGTAATGTGGCATCTACCATGTGAGGCGATATTAAATTTCACTCATTAGATAGGCACTGTGTTAAGTCGTCTTTTGACTGACAACTGTATTTAGAAAGAATGAAAAGGAGAGGGAATACAGCCATCTGTCTTCTCTCTTTGTCTCTTCCTCTTTCCACTGAGGGTCCCCTCTTTGGCCAATATGACACACATTAGTTCCTCATTAGGGATTCTGGAAGGTGTGTCATAATCAGATACGTAGTTTATTTCTTTCACATCCAGGCTATTTAACAAGAAAAAGAGTAACAATTCAAGGTTCTCTATTCTATCAATCTATCTATCTATCTATCTATCTATCTATCTAAAAATAAAAATAAAAATAAAAATAAAAATAAAAATAAATATAAATATAATGTTCATTTGTGCGATTAACATAACTCAGAAACTACTGAATGAATTGACACCAAATTTGGACACAATACACCTAACAACCCAATGAGTGACCATCACTCAAAAAATATTGATTTTGTAATTTAGGAGTTGTAGTTGTTGGGATTAATATATCACCTACAATCAAAGAGCATTCTGAATGCCACCAATGATGGAATGGACCCAAACCTGGCACACAAAACTCCCATGACCAACAGAAAACACTGGAAGGGTTTTGGGAGCATAGACCTCGAGTTTATAGCCCTTCTTTAACTTCAAATCCCAATATTGCATAATATATAAACACTAGAATTCCACAGAATAATAGGATCAGAGAATTGGAAGAGACCACAAGGTCCATCCAGTCCAATAGGGTGGGATTCCTGCCATGCAGGAAAAGCACAATCAACGCACCCCCGACAGATGGCCATCCAGCCTTTGCTTAAAATCTCCCAGAGATTGAGACTCCACCATGCTCCAAGGCAGCATATTCCATTGCTGTTAGCTCTTACCATCAGAAAGTTTTTTCTAATGTTTAGATGAATATTTTTTTCCTACAATTTGAATCAAATACTCTATGTCCTAGTCTCCAGAAAAGCAGAAAACAAGCTTGCCCCTTCTCAATGTGACATCCTTTCAAATATGGTATTTAAACATAGCTGACCTTTAAGGCCTTGAATGGTCTGGGGCCAGTGTACCTCAGGGACCGCCTCATCCCATATTGTCCCACTAGGCCATTGCGATCAGAGACAGGGGACCTTCTGGAGATCCCAAATGCGAGGAAGTACCATCTTCCGGCCACTCGGAGGAGGGCCTTTTTGGTCATAGCCCCCACTTTGTGGAATGCATTGCCTTTCGAGATTCGCGCACTTCCAGATTTACTGGCATTGTCATGCCCCAACCTGACTCTAGGCCACAGCTAGACCCAGGCCATGATGATTCCCAAGTTAAAACCAAGGTTTCACAGAGGCCTGGAAGGCCCAGGCTGCAAAGGCAGAGGCATCTGGTTCATTCATTGTTCAAGGCCACAGACACCGGAGATTCACCCCAAGCATGGGATGATAAACAGCGCATAGAGAACCAAGCGGAATTAACTCCTGTTTTCCAGGTGCCATCGCTAATTGGGTTCACATACCAATCCGATGCGGCAAGGATACAATAGACCCAGCTGGGATCTGTTTTGAGAACTGACTTTTGACACAACTAACGTCGAAAGGATCAAAGCCTTGGGACCTATATAGGTTCAGCCCCAGAGACAATGGGCATCTTCTGCCAACATTTCAGTAACCAAGCCAAGCCTTCACGGAACTTTTCCTGACTTCAGGCCTCAAACCACAGACTCTATTTGCTCAAGCCTTGCTGCCACGAACCCTTTCTTGGATTAGCCCATTGAGGGCACTCAGACTCTTTTGCCTGCCGATCCTGCGTTTGCCTTGCTCCTGTGTTATGCTGGACTAATGCTATTGCAACCCTGCTTTATTCCTGGAGATTTATTGCTGTTATCTTTTGCTGCCTGGAGGCAACATTAGACTATAATCCTAGCCTCTTTTCTTTATTCATTTATTCTAAATAAAGCATTTAACCATCGTTGGCATCAAGTGGGTATACTGAGGGACCCGTCCTGGGTTTAAGTGCAACAGGCATTCTGGAAAGCATGCAAAACACTCCTGTTCCAACAGGCATTTGGCTATTAAAATCTAGCTACCTTCTGTGTTACCACCTCCTATTCTATGGAATGGTCAATATCGTGGTTTAACCCTGTATTTTATTGCGTATTTTATTGCTATGCGGTGTTTTTATTCGTATTACTATGATTCTGTTTGCTGTGAGTTGCCCCGAGCAAAACGGGAGTGGCGACTAATAAATTCAAATAATAAATAAATAGCTACTATGCCCCTTTTCACCCTTCATTTCTCCAAGCCAAACATACCCAGCTCCCTAAACAATTCCTCACAGGGCTTTGTTTCCAAGCTTTTGAACATTTTGGACACCCTTTTCTGAAAATGTTCTGGCTTGTCAATGTTTTCTTTAACTGTGATGCTCAAAACTGGATATAGTATTCTAGGTGAGGTCTGATCAAAGCAGAATAGGGTGGGACTATTACACTATAATGGTGAAATGTGAAAGGGACCCTGTAAGGACTCACCCATTCTGAGCAGGCCGAAGCCTGTGTGGCAGTTTGGCTCCCTGGTTAGAATAGCTGGCATCCATCTTAGGAAGGGAGCTCCACACAGCAGCCATTAGGAGAAGGGAGTTGCCAGAGACAGGGGGCATGGCTTTAGAGTTTCTCTGGCTAGTTACAAAGTCTCCCAGGAGATTGGCTGAGAGCCAAGGGGGAGGAGTTAAGCTGTCTAGGAGGGAGAAATCCTGACAGGAAAGTTTAGTCTTGAGCGAGGTTCCGGAGCAGCATCATCCAAGCCTCAGCTGTTGTTCTGATACAGTCTATTTCTATAGTGACACATCCAGAGAGTTTGGGGTGACGCTTATAGTTTAGAGCCAGTAGGGCTGACTTGGAATAGTCAGACAAAACACCTTACAGTCTCTGGGTTTGAGAGGCAGGTGGGCTCTGGGACTAGAGAGTTAGCAGTAGTTAGCTAACCCCGTCAGACAAGACTCAGGGGACTTTTAGTGTAAAAAAGTTCCTGGTTGGTAACTCCTGTTCACCACTAGTTTTAGTATTAGGGTGACAGTAATATTCTTAGTCAAGTTTTAGCACTGACTGGAATTGTTGAAGATCTAAGCTTTAGTAAAAACCTCTTATGTAACCGTACGCTCCAGCACATTTTGTTATTCAGCAAACCATCACGCATTTGAACAATTTATCTGTAACCATACGATCCAGCACATTTCATCTGTAACCATACACTCGTTGCCTCAGTAGAAGTAAACCATCAAGATCTGTGCCTTGTTTAAAGCCTGCTTATTTTAATAAATTCTTTCCGGTTTCCGTTGAAGAAAATCTCTATCGTTCTTCCTCTCCTTAGAAACCTCTCAGTCAGGGATATTTAATAGGAGCTTAGCTGGTGATCTTGTTTGATTTTAAAATCCTAATAGCATTAGGTTGGTGGAGGCATTTTTGTTAATTAGGGTGGACCAAGTGGTTATAATTGGACCTAGGTCCTTACAATTGGTGTCAGATCTTTACAATTGGTGGCAGCGGTGGGATTTCACCAAAGCTCTACCCTGCCACAGTGACCCGACGTCCATCGGGTCCGTCACAGACCCCATACTTGGAAAAGAGAACCTCCTCAAATAAACCTTGGACCTGTATGGATCACTGTGTAAATTTGGGTTATTCTTCTGCTTTCCAATGTTTTAAAAACTCTTATTTCTATTCTTTTGAAGACATTTTCATGTATGGAAATAAATTCTCATTCATGTTTACTAGAGCCTCTGCTAGTATCACTGACTCTTCCTTTCCTGCTTCAAGGTGGCTTGCATTAGGGGTCAGCAAGAGCTGCAAAAGGCATTTCGCAAGCACTCCTTGACCTTCAAAGTATTCAGTCCGGATGTGCATTGAAGTTCAACCTCTTTAGAGCCTAACAGCAAGATGCCTATCTATTCGGTTGGTGAATGTTGTCTGGATTTCGCAATATCCAAGGCGCTGGACCTACTTTGGGAATAGAAGTGAGGATCTTCAATAGCTCCTTTAAAGTCTGAATGGATTTAGTGTTTTACTAATATGGGAGCCATCAGCTGTCAGTGATATTGATGCATATCTCAACTTACAAGACTGTCAAAATAATACGAATCAAAATATTTCAGCAATGGGGAAAGTGCAATTTTCCTTGAAAACAAAAGCCTTTTAACAGTCATTAATGTTTTTACTGATTTTTAAAAATGTCTTTACATTTCTCTTACTTCATGACAGCAAAACCCCAAATATAAAACAGCACATAAACAGTCTCTAGGGATCTTTCAACTATTTTGCAGTTTCCCATGAGCAGTTCTTTCCTTTTTGTCCCTTGAACTCTTTTCCATCTTCTCTGCATGATATTTCTAACACACTTCCTAGTCATTATTATGGGAAGCAGACGAGGATGTCTGTGTGGAATCTTTACCTCTTGAACACACTTATTTTAATGTCTTTGATGTGCACTAATCCAATATGCATGTAGCCTGAGGCTGTTTTCTTTTAAAAAAAGATCTCCAAATGATAAGGATGGGGGTTCTAAATGGATGGGATTTTTAAAGGTTCAGGAAGCTACTTGCTGGCTGGCTCGCTGGAATTTTCTCTTTCATCTAGATCAGGCTACTGATGCACATTGAATAATTCTGTAATGTTAAGTGAATCAACAGCTTTACTCGATCTGCTATTAATTTTATATAATTTAAAGTTGCAGTCCACACACAGAAAGGAAGGAAATGGAACACTTTGCTATTCTAATCACTTCCGATTCAGCCAGACAGACTATGATTTCTAGACTGCAGCTGAAATAATACATCACACTTGTATAGTGGCTGTGCTATACCATCCTGTTGCGGAAAATTCACACATCTAACAGTGTTGCTGCTAGAGGCCTAGTTTCCTATCCCACATACAGTTTCCGCAACTGCAGGGGTTCCAAGGGTACACCAAAATCAAGCAGTTCCAAAATATGGAACTACTTGGCGCAAATCCTCTGATTACTCTCAAATAGAGAAAATTCAGTGAATCAATTGATGAATAGAAAGCCAATAAATAGATGCATTCAATAGCTCTTCTCTAGGTGGGACTAACAATGTGATTTACCATATTTCATTGCATAATAGTCACCACCTTATGATAGACATCACTCCTTTTTGTGGAGGTCCCAAAATGGATTTTCTTCTCTTTCCTTGTACAATAGTTACAACATTGATTCACTTGCCTGTCCCTGGGCAAAGGACTCAAAGGTGTGACTTGGCAGGTGGGGCATCAGCTCCCCCCTCAAATGAATTATTACGCAGTGAAAAAAGTACATTTGAAGGAGCAGCCACATGGGCAGGTGACACTGCAAAGGGAGCACCCATAATACAACAAATAAAAAAAACTTTATTTATATACCACTTTATCTCCCTGATGGGGATTCAGGGCGACTTCCATGTAATATTGTATTATATTGTATATTGTATAATAATGTAATAACTTTTGCACAGTTAAGACTCGTGCGCCAGCTGCGCCCGTACCTTGGGAAGTCTGATCTGGCTACGGTCGTCCACGCTCTGGTCACATCCCGAATAGATTACTGCAACACACTCTACGTGGGGCTGCCTTTGAAGACAGTTCGGAAATTGTAATTAGTCCAGCGGGTGGCAGCCAGATTACTAACGGGAGCTACATACAGGGAGCATACCACCCCCCTGTTATGTCAGCTCCACTGGCTGCCTGTCCAATTCCAAGCTCAATTCAAAGTGCTGGTTTTGACCTTTAAAGCTCTATATGGTTCTGGCCCAGCTTACTTGTCAGAACGCATCAGCTGCTACATCCCACCTCGTAATCTAAGATCATCCGGGGAGGCCCTGCTCTCGCTCCTGCCTACTTCTCAAATGTGGCTGGTGGGGACGAGGGATAGGGCCTTCTCGGTGGTGGCTCCCCGCCTGTGGAATGCGCTCCCTATCGATGTACGATCCACCTCATCCCTCCTGGCATTCAGGAAAAAAAAAATTAGGATTTTAGATTGATAATTAAGATGTTTACTTGGTAGTTCTTTTAACCGAGCCGCCCAAAACAACCACACTGTGAGGAACTAAAAGATAGAGAGATGGAGGCTTCTTAAAGTTAACAAATAAAAAGAATTTATTAATTAACAAACAGCTATCAATGAGGCACTGATCGTAATGGTTCAACAGAGAGGCAACAATAGCGTACGGTTACTGATAATAATTTGCTGGAGCGTGTGGTTACAGAAAATAGTTCACTAAGCTTAGATCTTAACAATACTCTAGTCAGTACTGAGTCTTGACTAAAATATAAACCTGTCACCCTATTGTCTGAAAATAGCAGTGAACAGCTGGTTCCTACTAGGGGCTTCTATCCACCAGAAGTCCCCCTGAGTCTTGCCTGACTGAGTTAGCTACTTGCTCACTCCCAGCCTCAGAACCCACCTTTCCCTCTATACACTGAGGAGACAAGGTGTTTAATCTGACTCTACAAAGTCAGCCCTAATGGCTCTAACCTAACTGTCAGTGTCACCCCAAACACCCTGGATGTGCCACTATAGTAACAGACTTGTCAGAATCTATGGCTGAGGCTTGGAGGATATTGTCATTCCAACCTCAAACCACGACAGCTAGAGCTGAGATGTCTCTCAATCAAAGCTCTGCCCAAGACTGAGGATCTTTCTGACAAGATCCCTCCTCTAGTCAGCTCTGTTCCTCCCCTCTGGCACTCAGCCAATCACAGGGCACTCCTATCTCTGAGCAGGTTTGACTCTAAGGCCACGCCCCCTCTCTGGCTATGACCTAAGAACATAAGGACATAAGAAGAGCCATGCTGAATCGGACCTCAGCCCATCTAGTCCAGCATTCTGTATCACACAGTGGCCCACCAGTTGTACACGGGGATCTCAAGCAGAAGGGAGGGCAAAACCCTGACCTGCTCCCGACCCCCCACAACCAGTACCCAGGGAAATCCTGCCTACCTCAACCAACTCCGAGGTGGCACTTGAATGTCCTTTTCAGTAACTACCGATACACTTGGTATCCATGAATCTGTCTAATCCTGCCTTGAAGTCGTTCAGGCTGACAGCTGTCACAACCTCTTCTGGAAGTGAGTTCCATAACCCAATGACCCTCTGGGTGAAGAAATATTTCCCTTTATTAGTCCTAATTTTCCTACCTTGGAGCTTCGGGGAGTGCCCTCTAGTCCTAGTGTTTTGTGACAAAGAAAATAATTTTTCTTTATTCACCTTTTCTATCTCATGCATGATTTTATACACTTCAATCAAGTCACCTCTTAAACGCCGTCTTTCAAGGCTGAAAAGACCAAGGCATTGCAACCTGGTTTCATAAGGGAGCCTCTCCATCCCTTGGATCATTCTTGTTGCCCTTTTCTGTACCTTTTCCAGTTCCGTTATATCCTTCTTAAGGTGCGGAGACCAGAATTGTACACAGTACTCCAAATGTGGCCTTACCATCGATTTGTAGAGAGGTAATACAACATGTATTTTAATGTATTTTAATTGTTGACGGGTTCTGGGGTCTTATATTGTTACTGTGTGGGCATCGAATTGCGCCTTACTGTAAGCCGCTCTGAGTCCCCCCTCGGGGGTTGAGAAGAGCGGGGTAAAATCCTGAAATAAATAAATAATAAAAAAAATAATATCACCAAAACATACAGAGTACACAGCATAAGGCTGGCCCCTCAAAGATAGTTACCACATAATATTCACACCTCCATTTTAGTCTTTACTACCCAGGAAAACCATTTGCAATTTTCTTTCCTTCAATTCATGGCAGGGGTTTGGATCCAATGGAAGAAAGGTGAAAAATGGGAGGCTTCTTCAGTTGCCCTTTTTTTAAAAAAAAACAAACAAATAACAACAAAACCCCATCTTCCTGCACTACCTCTCATTTGCATGTATTTGAGAATGATTTTGACTGAATTATGAGGCCATTAAGAACTCCAGGAACGCTGAGGAATGCGTAAGAACAACAAGCGACGCTGGGAACGCTGAGAGATGAGGAGGGCGTCAGCTCCCTCTGGTGGCCAGAGTTTGCCTCTGTTTGTCTATGTGTGTGTATTGTGGAAAACAGCAGGGATTGTCTGCTAAGTATGTGTACCTGTAATCCGCTTTGAGTCCCCTTTGGGGTGAGAAGAGCGGAATATAAATAAAGCGTATTATTATTTTTATTATTTTGGACTATATCACTCATAATCCACCAGCTATCATGGCTAATACATTGTGGGTTTTTTTTGTCATGTCAGAAGCGACTTGAGAAACTGCAAATCACTTCTGGTGTGAGAGAATTGGCCATTTGCAAGGACGTTGCCCTGGGGACTCCCGGATGTTTTGATGTTTTATCATCCTTGTGTGAGACTTCTCTCATGTCCCCATATGAGGAGCTGGAGCAGATAGAGGGAGCTCATCCACACTCTCCCCAGTTTCGAACCTGCGACCTGTTGGTCTTCAGTCCTGCCAGCACAGGGGTTTAACCCACTGCTCTGTCTGGCTGCTTCCTTGGACTCTGTAACCTTACATGAGACCTGTTAACAGATCCATCCCTTCCCCTAGACATTTATGCATAGTTTGGACTGAAGCCAGCAGTGCCCAACAGAGTAAACTATCTTTATCCATCACAACAAATATTTATTATCTGATGATCAGGGATTTAAATGACAAAAGAATCAAAGCACTGAATCAAACAGCTCCCAGTGCTCCCAGGAACAGCTGTGCTCAGAAGTTCAGCCATCAATACCTGTGTGCTTTCTAAAAAGTCAACTGTCAGAAGCTGCTGTTCTCATCTCATTTACAGTGATTTAGTACCAGTTCTAAAATAGTGCAGAGTCCAAACTAACTTTGAGTTTAGAAGTTGCATGTGCAATTAAGAATACTGCTATCGATTAAGCATCTGACCAGATGAAGAAGACAGACTTAGAGGGAACATGACTTAATGCAGGGCAACTCCAACTAGCTGGATATTAGAACATTGGCTAACTATATATTATGTAGCCATAACCTCTTATTCTCATAGATACGTACTATTTAAAGGATGGTCCATCAACCAGTGTCCATCCATAGTTATTGATTGCCATTACAAGCAAATTTCAGGGGAAAAACAATTGTAGCAAATACCAACAACAAAACAAGTTGTGTGGTGTTTCACTTTTTAGGCTTGTTCCTGGGGTTATTTGGGATGCTGGTTCAGAAAATCAAATTCGATAGACCACATCAGCTCCAGATATGGCTATCATGATTTTCAAGAGGGGGTGGGCAGATGGTGACTGGTTGATGGCATATGTTGGCATCTCAAAAAGTAGAACTGACAAGGGGAATTGGTGTCATCCTTGGAATCAGCAGGTGAAATATTCCCAGAAACATGGCTAACATTTGAGGCACCAAAATGCGTGTTGGCCAGTAGAGCTTGCTATTCTGTTAAACCAGTGGTTCTCAACCAGTGGATCCACAGATGTTTTGGCCTTCCACTCCCAGAAATACTAACAGCTGGTAAACTGGTTGGGATTTCTGGGAGTTGAAGGCCAAAACACCTGGCGACCCACAGGTTGAGAACCACTGGATAAAACTTTGTGTCATTTTTAGTGTCTAGCTTTTAGTGGGCCCCTGATCCATTTTTCGGGAGCTTCTCGAATTTGGGTGGGCAAAATTCAATTTTTGAATCTAGCAGCCAAAAGATCAATTTTTGCTCAGAGAAGATCTGGTCCATTGGTGGCAATTGGGGAACTTCTGAGGCTCTGACTTACTGTCATTTTTAGGAATCAGTCTTAAGAAACAAACTTTTCTGGGGTCCTTTCCTCTAATATTTTTCAACTAGTCCAGGGTTAATGCATCAGACTTAAAAAACCATTATTTCTGTTGCTGACTCCCCTAATATCCTTCAACTAACCTGTGTTAAGGCATCAGACTTGAGAAACCAATTTTTCTTGGGTCCTTTCCTCTAATAACCTTGAACTAGACCTGGAGAAGAATTAAATTCTCCCCCTGGGGACTCAAAAAATCAAGCTATCCCCTCCCTTCGGTAAACAAGCGGCCACTTGCCCAGCTGGTGCACAGCTTTGGGCTTGAGTGTCATCAGTACGCTGATGACACTCAGCTCATTCTGAGGATGGAGGGCCAGCCCGACTCGGTACCCGATAATTTCCATCTTTGCCTTGAAGCCGTTACTGGATGGCTGTGAGCCAGTAGGTTGAAGGTGAATCCAGCGAAGACGGAGATCCTTTGACTAGGTCACCCGGGCGGTGGGGGTCTCCAGCTTCCGACTCTGGATGGCGTGGCTTTATGCCCGTCGCCTTCAGTAAAAAGCCTCAGAGTCCATCTGGACACTCGGCTCTCCATGGAGACTCAGGTCTCCATGGTTAGCCGAGCTGCATTCTTCCATCTTCGCCAGGCTCAGAGGCTGGTCCCCTACCTGTCCCGACGTGACCTGGCCACGGTGATCCAAGCGATGGTCATCTCAAGATTAGACTACTGTAACACTCTCTACATTGGCCTACCTCTGTCAGTGACCTGGAAACTTAAGCTAGTGCAGAACGCTGCAGCCAGTGTGCTCACAGGCACTCCTGTGGGCCACCGTATTACACCTGTATTGCAGGAACTGCACTGGCTGCCTATTGAATTCCGGATCACCTTCAAAGTGTTGGTTGTGACCTTCAAGGCCTTGTATGGTCTGGGGCCAGTGTACTTGAGGGACCGCCTTACCCCATACTGTCCCACGAGATCACTGAGATCCGAGGATCAAGATCTTCTCCTCATCCTGAGCGCCAAAGCCTATCATCTTACGTCGACGAGAAGGGCATTCTCCATCATTGCCCCTACGCTTTGGAATTCCTTGCCGCCGGAGGTCAGGTCACTCCGCGACCTTCTGACCTTCCAGAAAGCATGTAAAACCTGGGTATTTCGGCAAGCCTTTAATGTTGAGTCAGTCTAGCCACATATGTTAGTTTAAGTTAGTACTGCTGTTTTTTAATGTAATATTTTGATGTTTACCGCTATTGTGTTTTTAGTGCTTAACACTTACTGTTGTTTACTTCTCCTGGATTATAAACCGCCCCGAGCCACCCAAGAGTGGCGGCTAAGAAGTTGAACAAATAAATAATAAATAATAACTAATAATATATATAAACAAACAAATGGAGATTCCATTTTTTGTTGGAATTACTACGTCTTAATTTCTTGACAGAAATAGTTGGAATACATACAAGCTTCAAATAGTTTGCTCCATTATTTCTTTCCATATGAAGCCTTCCACTCTTGAAGATCTGGAAATTAAATCTCACCTAGGTTTCTTTCCCATTATGGAGGTTTTTAGTTGTCATATTATAGCGTACCTGTAAATGTTGCTCCCTCAACGAACACATAATAAGATAATTTTGTTGAATGCTTTTGTCTTTGCTGTTGTTTAGACAGGGATAAATAGCCTAAATATTCTAAAGGCACCAGATCCCTTCTAATCTTGGAAATTTAACAAGGTCAGCTCTGGTTTGTTCTTGGATGGGAAACTGCCAAAGAATAGCAGATGCTGTTGACTAAATTTTAGGAGAAGGAAATGGCAAACCACCTCTCACAATATGAAATTCACGGGCTTGCAATAAATTAATATGAGATTTGGAGGCAGATACACATACACACAAGCTGAAGCTCTGCAGAACTGTTCTCTTATAATATGGTGATTTTACTATTATAGAAACTGCAAAACATTTCTTCAGATGCCATTTTAATGATTGTTGCTGACAACCTTTGAAAAGGAATGGAGTGGTATGAGATTTCCATTAGTTTGATGTGGCTGCTAGAGGCGAGGCTAGAGTTATGATGTGTACAAGGCAGCCAGTTGTGGTAGCCCCTTGGCACTCTTCATGGCAAACCTCTTCTGAACAAAACTTGCCAATAAAATTCTGTGACATGGTCATAGTTCAGAAACAGCTTGAGGCACATAACAGCAAGGAACATATAATTCTGCAGTTGATAACTGTGACATTATGCAATGGTCACATTTCCAGGAAGGATGTGTTTTGGATCTGTGCTCTTAAGACTATTGTACAAGTAGAGCAGAGGTGCTCACACTTTTTCAGCATGCGAGCTACTTATAAAACAACCAAGTCAAAATGATCTACATACCCACTACAAAAATGTGAAACACAATATCTGCTTTGAACTGGTTTTTCTGAGTCCACACTGCCATATAATCTGATTCAAAGCAGATAACATGGGATTTCATTCAACTGTGTGGAAAAGACCTCAGATAACCCAGGGCCGGCAGCACTTGGGCGGCGTCGGGAGCCTGCGCAGTGGGACTGAGCTTTCCTTCCGCCCTGCCTGCGATCTACCAGGACGCCCTACGCTATTTACCAGTAGATCACGATCTACCTAATGAGCACCCCTGAAGTAGAGGGAACAATGTGATCATTGTATGCAATGAAGTCATTATGCACAACAAAGAGTATGGCACTTTGTAGGACACATTGAACAAAGACAGCATAAGGAGGATGGAGAAACGCCTCACAACATAGCTACAGGGCATTCATAATCAAGAATACACTCAGTTGAAAAAATGTCCCCACATTTTGTGGTGTTCTGTTGTGTGGTGGAATCCTAAGAGTGCAACAGGAGAGTGTGTCCGGTGCTTATTATATAGAAGGAACAGTAAGATATCTTGTGTGATGTTTCATTGTCTATAACTGCAGTTTTACAATGTGGTTTCATATATAGGTTTCATATATATGTTTTATAGGTTCATCATTTTAAAATAGCCCATAATGCAAGATCTTGGTCTTTTCTGAACCAAATTGTATCCTTTGCTTACCATTTTGAGTTTATGTAGAAGAATGGAACAGACAAACATACTTTAAATATAAATCCTGAAATAGATTTGTCTTTATGTGGCAAATGAGAAAACTTGAAAAAAAATCTTAATACTGCTATTGTGCTGAAACTTTAAAGTTGGCAATGCATTAAATAAATGTTATGTATTTTCAAGATTCATTTGTCCAGATTTTAATAAAAGCACATAATTGAATAACTTCCTTGTTCAAACACTCCATTGACTGCTGGTTTGTTTTCAGGCTTAGTTGAAACCCCTGTGTCAGGTCCTGGATAGGACTGTTAAATAAAGCATGCTCACCAAGGATTCTTCCTCAGGACACGGTTTATTTAGATCCACACTCCAGGCAGAGCAAAGAGGAATCTGAGCTTTCCCGCCAAAACGCTCAGTGAAAAACCCTTCTGGTAAACTCCCTCCCTCCTCCCAGACTTAGGCCCATCCCCCTCTGCTGGCTCCTTGTCGCTATGGCAGCCAAAGCCAAGCTGTTTATTTAACTGCTCTGGCTGAGGCCTGACATTACGCCCCCCCCCCCCCGGAACACCTGCCCCGCAGGGAGAGAAGAATGAAAGGGAGAGGAGAGAGAGAGAAAACCCACACAATCCTACAGGCAACTTATACAAATAGGTAATGCAATGGCATGTTATATAATTCTAATAATCTATAACATCAACTTAAACTACAGTCAGCAATTCTAGCATTAAGCATTGTATACATACATAGCATCACTCTACTTTACACTTCTAAGATTATATAAACTTAAATTGCAATGCATTAACTTATGCAAAATTTAACCGAAAATAATTATTATTTCATCATAAACCAAAACATCATTTAAACTATCTTCATTACTACAAATAAAGCACACATTAATCTGACATTTTCAGTTCCATTTATGCATTTACAGAATATCCTGCAACACCGTTATTTCGTTCCTTCGTCATTTGCCTTTCCATCCATCCAGAACATATATAAGGCAACCTCTTCACGTAACACCTACCCTCAATGAAATCTGCCCGCCTCTGCCTTTCCTAGAGGGTGACCGTATTAATAACCTTCTTCCTTTTAGGGGTCGAAGCACAATAAAGCACCACATCAACAACCCCCTCCCAACATTTACAATCATTAACATCTGTGTGCTAGTCCCCCAAGGGAGGCTCCAAAGGGCTGCATATATTGTCTCTTCCCTGGGGACAGTAGACCAACGTTCGGCTCAAACATTTTAGTCTTTGCCGTTTGCCAGAGTTCCAATTCGATCCCTGGATCCAAATTGAAGCAAAGTTCAGTCTCTGGGATCTCCTTCTGAAACTTCTCCCAGTTCAAGATTGGGCCTCGATCACTCGGTTGCTCTCCTGGGGCCCCGGAAAGACACCCCTGTTGTGCACCTCTTCCCCACTCAAAGATAACTCCGAGCAAAAAGGCGGCTGCACCCAAGAAGGGCTGCCCATCACTGAATTTCCTCGGCTCTGCAACTCTTCCCTCCATTAACTGCTCGGCCCCACACATCTCCAGAAAGAACCTGGCTGCAGTCACCTGGAGACACTGCAGGCCCTCTCCCGGAACAGCAGCTTCCAAACGCAGGAACTACGCACTCCCATCACGCAGCTGGTGTCACGATGCAGGGTCTCGGCAGCCGAACCTCTTAAACCACAAGGGACTCACTGGCGGGCGATTGGGAATTCTCTGTGCCTTTCCCAAAGCCACGCTGGACACCTTCCGCATTCTCCCCGCAACAGAACTCCACAAAAGCCTCCTCCTCCGCAAAGACCAGCCAGACATTGGGCAGCCAGGATCTCTCAGCAACCCGCAAGCTCTGCAACTCCACTTCTGGGACAGGCTCCTTTCACTCAGGCCCCTCTGGCAAGGATCTGGCCACGCTCTCTTGCCTTCCTTCTAGGCACTCCCGCAGGAAGAAAAGGCTCTCCCCTCTCTCTTCCATAGTTCTCCCCGGCTGGGAAGCCTCTTCTACGACTGCTTCACTCGGCAGCACCTTTTCTGCCATCGCCTCCGTCTGCGCAGCCCCTTCTCCCTGGCACGCGTCGTCCCCAATCTCCACACTTCTGGGGAGCCAGGTATGCAGCATGGCAACACAAACACACAGAATGGCAGAACCAAGAGGAAGCAACAGTTGGCTGCCTTCTTTTCCTTCCACGGCTTGGCTTTTTAAACCAGCAGGTTCCCGAGGCTTTTTTCCTTCAAGCCCCCCTTCCTAGGCACTTTCACTCCCCAGTTCTCCAGGTACGGCAGCGGATTTCCCCTCCAGGGATTCCAACTCTCCTTTGCCTTCTAGGCCTGCCGACATTCCAGGCTTATCTCTCCTCAGCTCTGCTTGTGCTTCCATGACAACAGCTTGCTGGCTTTCCCTCTCCAGGACGCCTGCCAGACCACAGTCCCCCGAAGTTTTAACCTCCAATGCCGGCCAGGAATCAGGCAGCAAATTCCCACTCAAGGCCCATTTGCTTTCCTCCTCCGCCTCGACACTAGGACCAAACTTCGAAGGCACCGGACTGGGGAAAAGGCCTTCTGCCTTCGCTCCTTCAGGGTTGCACAACACATCTGTCGGCTCTGCTGCTTCAGGGCCAAACATTTCCAGTGCCGTCTCTGACACGCTAGGTGTTTCTTCACACCCCTCCTGAGCCTCCCACACACCGTCTGTGCTTGCCGACGGCCCCTCCAACAGCTGAACGCCTCTCTCTCCCAACACGGAAGCCAGGGGTCTTTGCAGGGCCCCTCTTCAATCGTGTTGAGGATTCGCTTGGCACAGCTTCTCACCTTCTCTTCCACGCATCTCAGGCGTGAATCCAGTACCTCTTCAAGGGACTCTCGAACCACACAGGGCGGCTCTACCCGGGGCCCCTCCGCTGCAGGCTTGAAGCCGGGCCTCCTCATCCCTTTTCGCTTCAAGCCCCGTCTCTGTTGAGACCGCCTGGAGGTGCCTTTCTTGTGTCCTCCAGCTCCGGCACGAACACTGGACACCTCAGGTTTCACCCAGACCCCCAGGGTTTCCATCCTGAGGGCGTGGGGAACACCGACTCCATCCTCCCGGGTGGGAGCCTTTGGCTTCACAGGCCTCTGTCGCTGCTTGCTTCTTCGGGGCCAAAACCCCTCTCCTCCGAGAGGGAGGTCGTGCCTCTCCACCTTGGGAGCACAGACCTTCTCCATAGTCGGGTTGGGTTCTCACCAGCACTGAGACTGGAATAAACCCACTGTTGTTGAGATTCCTCTTTATGTCAGGTCCTGGATAGGACTGTTAAATAAAGCACGCTCACCAAGGATTCTTCCTCAGGACACGGTTTATTTCGATCCACACTCCAGGCAGAGCAAAGAGGAATCTGAGCTTTCCCGCCAAAACGCTCAGTGAAAAACCCTTCTGGTAAACTCCCTCCCTCCTCCCAGACTTAGGCCCATCCCCCTCTGCTGGCTCCTTGTCGCTATGGCAGCCAAAGCCAAGCTGTTTATTTAACTGCTCTGGCTGAGGCCTGACACCCTGTATGGCTCAGGACTTCTAACCCCTATATGGCTCATATCTAGGTTATCTGAAGCACTATGTTGTGAGAACACCTGGGAAGTTCTTCTTTTCTTTTCTTTTCTTTTCTTTTGCAATCTTCTCATATATATATATATATTTGGTATGGACATGGAAAAATGTCTCTTTCCTAGCTGCTCCATGCATCTTCAACTTCCCTGAAAGCATGTGACTCATCCAAGGTCACCAGTGGGTCTCTTACAACATTTTCCCTCTGGTGTTATAGAAAGGCAGCAATCACCAGAGTTGTTCCTGCAGAATTCTGCAAAATGTAGTTCAGGAGGAAGCCTAGTGAGGTCCTTGGCTTCTCTAAGTTACATTTCCCAGAATTCTGCAGGAATAGATCAGATGATAGCCAAATGTTCCTAAACTGAATGGGAAATTGTGAAGTTGATGAGGTTCCCTGTGCTGATTTGCCAGCCTCTGTGGTGGGCTGGTGGGGCAGCAGGGCAATACTGGTGCACCACACCGCACCCAGCTGACAGTGACACTTCCAACACACCGGGGGTGGGGGGTGGAACACAGGTTGTCCCTGTGGTAGCCCAATTTTTCTAAATGGAACATGAGGTGGCCCCCATGTTGGTGGTAAAGCATCCGACCATGTTGAGCATTGAAACCTAGCCAGAAGTGAGGCTATGTTGTATGATGGGCAGCATGGGGCTCTGTCGCTCAACTGTGATGGAAGTGTCCCGAGACACTAAAAGTTGTGATGAGGTTGTATTAGCCTTATCTGAATTGTTATGCATTTTGTACATCATCCTATCCTTTTGTGTATGAAACTTTATTAGACAAAGGGAGAACTATGCCATTCTATGTGAAGCATATTTCTGTTATGTGCAAAAATAATAATAATAAAAAGGGATGGCTGAAGATGTTTTTGGTAACTAAAAAGGAGAGTTTATCCTATAGTGGGGGCAAGGGCTAGTTCGGGAGTTAGCAAAATTTGACAACGGTGAGCTTTTTTTCACTATTGCACACTTGCTTCTCTGGTACAGGCATCTAACTGATAGTCTGAAATGGTCTTAATTTGCTTTCAAAGACAGGTCCTGGCAATTCAATTGGTCTCTAGTGAGCACTGCCATGCAAATGAGAGTACTGTGATGTCTCCACAAGCTCCATATATGAAAAATGGCTAGTTCCGTGTTTGGTTCTCTCTGGCAAGAAAGAGTGCGAGACACTAATAACACATTCAATCAATGGTTACCCTGCATTAGAATTCAACCTGAACATAAATATGACATCATATTTCAACACAGGTGTGATCTTTAGATTACTAATGATGGCTAAACAGCAATTTTTGAATACTAGCTTGAAGGGCACATAGGAAAATCTGAATTATATTTCTAGGGTCAGTCTTCATTTTCAGTGTCAATTCCTTCTTGGAATGGCTTGTTTTCTCCCCTGCCTTTCCCCATCCTTTATTTCAATGCTCTCACTTACAGTAAAAACACCTGGGGTCACCACAGGTGGTACCATTTGTTTGCTTATTTTTCAAGCTCTCTGTGAATGTATTTGCCATTACAATTGGGATTATAAAGGCACCATTTCCCCTTGTGATGCATTCAAGGTCATACACCATGTTCCTTTGCCTTGCTCTATATTGCCAGAGTAATAAAAATAGGTAATGCTCCTTCCTACATTGAGGTGCAGATCTCATTTCTGCTGAACATCTGTGCAGTATGAATTCTCCTATTATACCCTGAACACCAATTTGTGTGTGTGTGTGGCAGGTTGTGTGTGTGTGAATAATGTTATCAATGTCATTCTTTCCTCTACATTTATATTTATGGTGGTATGAGGCAATTGGGATATACTGTGTCAGGCATGCATACATTTGAATTGGTATAAAATGAAAGGAAAAACATTGTGTCATAGGGAAATGTAGGTTTGATGGAACAAAACCAAAGGCAATAAGCAAAAGCATCATGGAAATCGAAATATTAGTGTGATCTATTGAACAGCTGAAAGGATGGATATATGGATACAGGTTAGAGCAAATCAACCTAATGCTGGAAGTGCAATGTTTTGCAAAGACAAATCATTTCTCTGATGCTCAAAAACATGATTATTATTTTTTGCACAAGTCTCAAACCCTGTTCATCTTTCACATAATCTTGCAGGGATGTTTCTATACAAAACTGCCACATTTTTTTTCAAAAAAAATATTGCTCCTCAACAAGAAATGTTGTGGGGGTGTGGCCAAAATCCTACTTCAATTTTCTACCCAAAAATAGAAATATAGGTATACCTCATTTCATAAAGAAGATGCATTCCTGGATTTTACTTCTTAAACAGAAAATTTGGTACCAGAGATAGAAATAACACAGGGAAAATAGAGATATATCCTTACTAGGCTTGAGCCCCCCCCCAATTTGGTTCAAACTCGTTTTGGATGTAGGGGACGCTGGTGGTTCAATTCAGAATTGAATTCCAAATTTTCAGAAAAAAATCATAACTTTTAGAACTTTCAGAAATTTCCGATTCGCTTTGTTAATTGTTTGAAAATGTTATTTCCTGTTTCATTGGGTGGTGATTACTTTGAAAGTAGTTGTTACACTCCATAAACTTCGTTTGTGTGGCACAAACTGTGTTAAATTGGTGAAGAAAAGAAATCATAGTACAGTGTTCCCTCACTTCTCGGGGGTGTTCCTTCAGCTCCACTTGCCCTCTCATGACTTGGCGTCGTTGTGCAGCTGCTCCTCCTGGACCATGCACCTGCCTGCCTCCCTGGCCTCCAGAGCCATGCAAGAGCAGCAGGCAGGCCTTCCCTGGTGCATCTCAGGCCGCCAGCCAGGAGTGAAAACTGGAGGAGTTAATTCCTTCATTCTCTGGTTTTCCCCTCTCTTCTTCTTCCTCTCAAGCAAGAGGCAGAAGAAAAAAAAGGGGGGGGGGAGAAACCAGAGAAGGAAGGAATTAACTCCTCCAGTTTCCCCCCGTCTTCTTCTCCTGCTCGAGCGAGAGGGACAAGAAGAAGGGCAAAACCAAAGAAGGAAGGAATTAACTCCTCCAGTTTTGCCCTTCTTCTTGTTCCTCTTACTTGCGAAGGAGAAGAAGAGGAGGAAAATTGGAGGAGTTAATTCCTTCCTTCTCCCATCCCGTCCCCCCTTCTCCCTTGCAAGGCTCAAGCCGAGTGAGAGGGACAAGAAGAGGGGGCAAAAGTGGAGAAGGAAGGAATAAAATAACCTTGGGAGAAATCTGAACATTATGGAATATTTCCGAAAAAAGGCAAGTGGTTCAATTTTGGATTTGCCCCTCCCACCTTTCTTGCATGGTTCAAAACTGCTTCGGAAGGCAAAAGTCGGAAGTTTTTTTTAATGACTTTTAGGTTCTTCCGAATGACCCTATCCAACCCTTATCCTTACACCATAGAAAGAAGGGTAGTTCAAACATGTTTAGTAATTATTTTAACCCAAAGCTAATATTATGCAAAAATGAAATGAAACAACTAGGTATTAGGTAAGGTGAGCCTTGTATAAGTAAACATTTTAACACTGCTAAAGACCACTTGAAAACATCATTCACAATGCATACCAGGATATATTTTTCTTTCAATAGCTGCATTTTATGATTTCCATTCTGGTTGGAAATTTTGTAGATGTATGATTTCAGCCTAGGTAGCCAAAAAGGCTGGCGAATCTGCTTTCTCGTATTCTATCTGTTTTGCTCTTCACACCTGCTTAGTAGTAGTATTCTGGAGTTAGTGGTTTACTTTGCCTGCTAATTTAGGTTTTTTCTAGTATTTGATTTGTTTATTTGCTTATTTATTTGAGGAAACTCTTTTTTCTCTTTTTTGAAGTAAAAAATAATGAGTATACTTCAAGGTGTACTTTTCAGACTTATATGCAGATTACAATATAATTGTCCTCTGAAATTTGCACATTGTTTAATTTTGTTATTCACTATTCACTTCAAAAAATCATACAGAAATGTATACATTAAAGAACTCTCCATATAGAATTGTATGTTTTTCATAATATTATATTTGCAAGAGTTATATTTGCAATGGCATTCTTTTTGAAGAGAAGATTTGTAAAAAATACTGCGAATATTTTTTCTGAGCATTTTATGAGTAGAAAAGAGTATTTTCTGTATAGAAAATATTTTGTGTGTAGCAAATTGTGTATTCTTGTAACTCCAGGAATCTCTTCATGAAGGTTTTCCCACCTTTTCGAAACACACCTTTCAACCAATTTTCAATTATTTGTGAATATTCTTTTCAACTTAATACATACAAAACTGGAATGAGTCAAATCCGGATTAATTTGAGCTTTCCTCATTTAAGTTGGATGGCGATGAGTCGTGTTAGTAAGCAGGAATGAGGAATCTAGAATTAATTCTCCTGCTTTTGGTAACATGTTGCTTAGATTGTGTATCAAACAGATCATCATCAACATGATCTAGGAACATGAAGTGCCCAACTAGCCCAAAACGACACCTCTACAAGGAATGACACTGTGCCCAAATATGAACTTGTACCAGGAAAATATAACCCCTATTATTGCTAGCAATGCATTTATAAACCAGAAATGAAAGTATTATTGAGTAAATTCACTGGCATGGGAAAATGTGTGTTACTTTAAAGCTATCTGCTTTAATATAAAATAAATACTGGAGACAGTGAAAAAACAGCTTGAAGAGTACAGCATAGGACACTTTTCAAAGTTGGCCATCAAAAGGATGTGCAGATGGTTTCCTTTGAAGCTAATGTACTCAAATTTCCTGGGGCTGGTCAGCCTTGGGCTGAAGCATCATCTGAATGAGACATATTTCTGTCTAATCCTGCTGAACATAGATAAGTCTGCCAATTGAAACTGCAAAGGCCCGACAGCCAATGGCACTAGCTTTGTAATAGCAAATGACTGGTGCTGAAATATCAGAAATGGAACAGCATTTCGTGACAGCAAGAAACGAACGTGTTTGACAAGACATTTGAGCTACAGTCATTTTCTGCTCTAACAAGTTGTCTCTTCGTACCAAGTATCAAATCTCCCTTGCTAGCTAATGTGCAAGTTTCATTTCCTCACTGACATTTTATGTTGCTTCTTTTTTTCTGTTCGTAGATTGGTTAACATTTTAAAAGTGCCTTTGGTGTCACTTATACACTTTGAATTCTTCATGTCATGTCAACAACCTCTCCTATTTCTTCTGTGATAGGTTCTCTTACATTAAAACATTTAATTATGCCTTATTCCATGTCTGGAACATGCATTAGAGACCTGACTTTGAGGTGACTTTTACTTGCTAGCTAGGCAGTCCCTCCACATCAAGATTCTTCCTTGTGTGTTTCTGTTCTACTTGTACACTGCCAAGAACTCAAAAGCTTGATGCAGTAAACATGTGGCTTCCCAAAAACTTACCAAGTAGACTTCTCTGAACTATTTTCTGCTCTTGCTTGATGAACAAATCAGTACTTTCTCTCTTGGTGTGTTTAAAGTTTCCTCTTGACCAGGCTTTTGGGGGGCCCTTAAAGATAACAACATCATACTATAGGCTTCAATTTGGCTATGGCCATTGATAGCCTCAGAATGGTCTTGAGAAACAATTTTAATATAAATCAAAAACCGGAGGTGGAAACAGGGCTTTCATGTTTGAGAAAATTGATAAGGATTCAAGCAAAACGACACATGGCAGGAGCAATGTTTTTTTATTGGCACATAAAGCTGAAGAGGGCCAAATCAGATCTGAAGTGGTTGCACAATGCACAGAGTTGATTTGGTGTAGCATGGCATTCAACTACATTAACAGAAATCACGGGATACTTTGGAGTCTTTTTAAAACTCTGGAGTAACCTGTGATCTTGGACAAGTATACAAGAATACAACAATAATTTCCCAAAGAAATGGGAAATTATTGTTTCCATTTGATGCTTGATATTTTGTCTTATGTCTGTTATAACAGGCTGTGCTTTTTATTTAATTTTAGTTTATTGAGTTATAATTCGTATTTATATGTTGGGTTGTATAAATTTGTTAGTATGGATGTATTGTTGTTGAATTCGGGCAGTGAATGTTTGCCTTCAGTGTTTGGAATCCACCCTGAGTTCTGAGTCCCGAGTCCCTTTGGAGAGATAGACCAGAATATAAATAAAGTATCATCATCATCCTCATCATAATCATCATCATCTATGCCACTTACTATTCAGGAAGCGGTTGCAGTTGCTTACATTTTGATTCAAATGCCCCAAGATTGAGCAACCTGTGTACAGGGGATGGCACCTACTTTGCTCCTTCAATCTAACATTTGGTGCCTACTGGGCATGAAAATGGAGCTGGACACCGCTCAGCATCTGGAGTGATAGCATCCAGAGCACTTGCTCTTGCATCACCGCGACATACTGGTTATCATAACTTAGGCTCAATTTTTATGAGCAGTAAGGGCCAGAAACTGGAAACCAAGGGAGGCAAGGTAAGGATCACAGGGGAGTGCCACTTGGCTTTGAAGCCTTCATCCATCAATGGAGTCTAGCTTTCATCTATGCATCACGTCAGAAGTGAATTGAGAGTCTATTGCAAGTCACTTCTGGTGTGAGAGAATAGCTCATCTACAAAGACATTGCCCAAGGGACGCTCAGATGTGTTACCATCCTGTGGGAGGTTTCTCTCATGTCCCTGTATGGAAAGCTTGGGTTGAAAGATGGGAGCTCACCCCCGTCTTGTGGATTCAAACTGTTGACCTTTAGGTCTTCAGGCCAGCAGTTCAGCCTGCACAAGGGTTTAACCCATTGCACCAATACGGCTCCCTTTCATCTATGCTGATCTGGAGTATACCACTCCAGATTAGCATCACCTTTGCTGTCCTGTCAAGAAGCACCTGGAACATAAAACACTATGAGAAGTTTCTGTTTGACCTGTCTCAAATATTCTATCTGCTTTTATTGAGTGTGTAGTCTTTTCACTAAGGCAGACTTGCAATTATTTTATACCATTATTATATGGACAGAGAGATTTCCTTTTGCTTGGAAAAAAATGTAATTGGATTACAACTTATATGCATAAATGAGTGCTCACAAATATGTTTGAAACTGAACATGGAATACTGTTTGAAGTAGTTCCTTTTTATATGTTTTATGTGTTCTGAAAAGAAGTGCTTGTGGAGGTGTGAAAACAGAGTAGGAAAAAGTTTTCTGCTGAGTGCAAAACTTGGAAAACTTAATTTCTGAATGTGTTGCACCTCAGAACGCTGACAGTCCCCCCTAGACCACACACACCAGGCAGATGCAATGAATAATATATTTATTTAGAATAAGAATAAAGAATAGTCCAAGAAGGAGAAGTAATAATCAAAGCAACTTGAAAATAGTCCAAAAGGTTCTTGTATATAAATCCAACAGGCTTGAAACCATGAGAGTCCAAAATCTAAAGGACAAAGCAAACCGCCCTTGCGGCTCTAGCTTGAAACTTGAAACCAGCCGCTCCTGCAGCCTCCGTGAACCAGGGAACTTGGCAATGTCCTTCCGTACCAAACGTAGCTTTGGATCTGACTAGAAACAGTCCAGGCACCAATTAATAAAGAAAACTAATTATTGTGTGTCCAACGCAGCCCCCTATTTACCCCTCAATCTCTTCTAGAAGAACGGATAATGGCCCTCCTATCGAATTCCTTCTCATTAGCCGGGCCAGGTGTGGAGCTCTCGTCTTGGGAAGCTGAATTCTTCCGCACATCTCAATCTTCATCCTGTTCATCTGGCAAAGAAGTTAAGAATGTTTCCTGGGAATCAAGGTCACTAACTCTCTCATTATCCAGTTCAGAACTGACTTCCATGGAGTCATCGAATTCCTCTCCTGTAGTGTCATATCCCTGAAGCCAACCATTGTCTCATTCTAAGTCTTCCTCTGCAGACCCGTACTCATCTGGCCACCCATCTTCGCCTTGATCCGGGGCAGCTGGGGCTCCCGGGGGCTGGCTCTGACCACTAGGCAGGAACACCATGCTAGGCTGGGATACCACAGAATGGAAGAAAATTCCCTTTTGTTATACTTTTAAAAAGTGAATGGCATGCTCTATATGCCACTGGATGGTGTTTCATGTTTTGCGCTTAATCACAATATCAGGAGCCCTTCCACACAGCTGAATAAAATCCCACATTTTCTGCTTTGAACTGGAATATATGGCAGAGTGGACACAGAAAACCCAGTTCAAAGCAGATATTGTGGGATTTTCTGTCTTGATATTCTGGGATATAGGGCTGTGTGGAAGGGCCCAGGGCTGTTCAATGTACTATCCCAGGATTTTTGGTTCTGAAATCTCGTGCCCTGACCTGACAATTCTAATCTACACAAGTCTTTGGTAGGAATGGCAATTGTTCCCATAGCTTTCCCCATTGTTTACCTATCAAAATGTGAGTTCTATCTAATATTTTCACTTTCATGTTCAAGTTCAGCAACATAACAAAAAATAAACTCTGATTTATTGCATTTCCGTCTCCTTTCATAAAACATTTCTGTGATCACCACCTCTCAAGCCAAGTGCCCCCTTAAATTAGGAAGGCAGAAGGTTTGCTTGTTTGGAGTATTGTTGCTATATATTCTTGCTTGGTGATGTATGTCAGTGACATTGTCAAATCAAAATTCATATGTCTGATTTTGGACAGTGTTTTCATATGCATTCTATTCTTAGATAATAATAGCCACTATGATTCCATCTCCATATTTCCCAGGAGATTTGAGGCAATGGCTGAATGGTTTACTGAAATAATAGTAGGAATGAACAATTGTGAAGAACTTTCTTTTTTAAAAAATAAATAAAATGAAGCAGGTTGATTTTGTGACCTAATGCATTATTTATGTTCCGCTCCATCTATGTTAGTTTAAACCTTTCCACACTGGAAGGGGAAAAAGGGCCACCTGAACATATATAAAAAGTATAAATGATACGAATGATAAAGAGAAGAAATATACACAAATATATTCTTAGAGTGGAAAAGTGCAGTGGAAATAAACAAGAATGTGTAGGGCCGGCAATAAAATGTTGAATTGTAGAAGATGTCTGAAATGTGCCAATCAGTTTCCTCCTCTATTTTTATTTTGTTTTTCCATAGCATATACTGACTTTTTTGAAAGATCCAAACCTTTGAAGGTATGGAGGAAGTGAGGACACTCTCCTGGGATTGCAATTTGTGGTCCCAACAAGACGTCCCCACAGCAATCCCACTTACCCAGGCTCAGGCTGCCTGGGAAGGAGGGATTCTCTAAACACTAGGGCAAAGTGAGTTTGTGCTATATAAGACACTGTTTGTTATCAAAACATATCATTTATAATTTTTTAAAGCAGTTGTTATTTATACACAATAAATACAGTTTTTTAAAACAAACATATAGAGAAAGTGCAAGATACTTAGCGTTGGAGGAGTCTGGGGTATCTGAAAGTCCGTAATCCAGTTTGAATAATAAAGATATTAGTTCGTTGTGATTATAGTCCGGATTAAGGAATGTCTACTTGAAGTAAATTCTTTGAGAATGTTTTGAGTCCAAGATGAAAAATAATGCAACTTAGGTTCAATAGGGCATTTCAAAGTAACGGGTATAATACAAATCCCGACATGTGCAGATCACTGGATAGGCTTCTCGGACTCTGCACTAGATACTGTGTCAATTGCTTTGTAAGCCAAGATTGTACAGTAGTTCCGTGAGGACGCCTTACCGTATTAAATGGAGCTCAACCGTTTCGCATGGAGTTCCAAAGTTTCATCAGAGGCAATCCTTAAAAGCATTGTACCATATCAAGCAACTTGTGGCAAACATAGCCAGAACCTGCTTCTTTACCTTTGGGTCAACAGAGCCTTCAACTCTTGATGAATTAAATTGTATATACTATGATGATGTATGTTTGCCACAAGTTGCTTGATATGGTACAATGCTACAAAACAATTTTTGATCTGCTGAACTAGTCAAATCCAACTTCATTTTTTGGGATTTGACCAAATTGTATGCATGGCTATAATATACGGTATATTTATCAATGAGATGCATTTTGTGTTGCATAAAAATAAGTGAATCAATGTCTCAAAAAAATCAGAAAGGGGGAAAATGGGAAAATCAACAAATATGTAGACAGATGGCGATAAGGAAGAAATGGAATAAAAATAACTCTCTGATTAAAACCTAGCACATATTTAATGATTTGTTTTGAGTTAACCTTGCTGTTTATACTGCAGTAAGCATTTTGAAAAAAACTTGGGTAGCAGGAAACTGGTCCTTTGACTCAGCACACAATATGCTTTGTTGGGTGGGGGAAGTATATATTTCATATGTTCAACTGTGGAAAAATACAGCATTTGGATGATATCAGTTTGGAAGAGCTTCATTTTCACCCCATAATTGGAGGTGGGGGATGATAGTAGGTGCTTTAGCAATGTATTAAGATGATGAGGTATTTAAATTAATGTACCAGCTGCATAGACAGTGGGAAGATGGAATAGTCTTGTGTATTGAGTTTCCTTCACTGCAGGTTTCTTAGCTTTGGTATTTATAAGTTCCCGCAGTTGTCATTACACATTATGTTCGGGTTACATTTTGGAGATAATATTTAATTGTACTGTTAAGATGCTGAGAGCATGGCTACATTTAATAAATCAGCCTTGTCAGAGAAAAAAGACAGTGTTGGGGGAAAAAATATCTCTCAACGTAAAAGGCAAGACTGATTGGTTTGTGAGGGGCAGAGAAAGACTGCTGAGGTGTCAAAATCAATAGAGGGCATATCAAGCATTGTAGTCCAGAAGAACATGAAGGAAGACCATTTTCTACTTTGTACACTGTCTCCCCATCATTGCCATATTTGGTCATGCTAGAGGTGAAGTCATGTCAATTTTGTCTTACCTTTAAGCAGGCCCGGATTACCCATAAGGCCACCCTAGGTCAAGGCCTAGGGTGGCAGCTTTTGGGGGGCAGCAGACCCGGACCCCCCCAATTTTTTTTAAAAAAAATTCAAAAGAATTTTCAAAAACATATTTTTTTGCCGCCGGCCCTCCTCCCTTGCGTCGTCACGCCATGCAAGGGAGGAGGGGCGGCAGCGGGACTCCTCTCCGCCTCCTCCCTGGCTTGGCATCGGCAGGCAGGGAGGAGGAGGCAGAGAGAAGTCGCGCCGCTGGCCCTCCTCCCTTGCGTCGTCACGCCATGCAAGGGAGGAGGGGTGGCAGTGCGGCTTCTCTCCGCCTCCTCCCTGGCTTGGCGTCCCCAGGCAGGGAGGAGGAGGTGGAGAGAAGCCACGCCGCCCCTCCTCCCTTGCGTCGTCGGCCCCTCCAGTGAGGAGGAAGGAGGGCCCCCGTAAGCGGCCCCGCCCCTGCAAGAGGCCTCGCCCCCGGTGCAGGGCAGCGCTTCCAAAATGTGGTCTAGAGCACCACAATCAGTTGATCCGGGCCTGCCTTTAGTTTTTTTTCTTTTGTTTTCATTGGGAGAGCAGTTGTGGAATAAACAGCTACATTTATGTCAAGTTTGGGGTTGGTTTGACAAGTCTTGAGATAAAAATAAAATGCTCTCCTCGTTTGGAGTGATTTTTAAAAAAGAAAATTGGAATCGGGGACTTTAAGGGCTTCAGGAGCCACAATCCACAAGAGGATTACACTGGAACTGCTTTGAATCATCATTTAGTTTTTCTGAGTTCTGGCACTCGCAGCCCAACAACATTAAGAGAGCCAAAAGTCTAAAAGTGAGATATTATAGATTTGCAGATGGAAAGCTGCTGTGCAAATGACACATTACTTGGGGGGAGGAGGGAGTTAGGTTAATGGGCAGCTCTGTACAGGCCCTTTATCCCAGGCCTGATCCAGAGTGGCAAATGTTGGATCAGTCCCAGGATGGTTTTGACTGCCAGCCCCCTGGCTACTGTGGAGGCAGGAGAAAGCTCTGACTGTCCAATGGCACTAAACCCAGACAACTACCCTTACTAAGCCTCTCCCACTTTCATCGTCACAGTGGTCACTGGTTGCCACATTGAGTGATGTCAGCTGAGGCACCAGAGCAGTGAAGGAGGGGAAAGAGGGAAAGAAATAACCACTCCTTCCTTTTCTCCCTCTCTTCTTTTATCACCTCATCATCCTGGCTGAAATCACTCTAGGCCAGTGTTTTTCAACCTTTATTGAGCCGCGGCACATTTTTTACATTTACAAAATCCTGGGGCACACCACCAACCAAAATGACACAAAATGACACTCTAACACAGTAATACATATAGTTAATATGTTTTAAAATGTATTTATACATTCAGTGTGAAACCTGGGCCTCTTTCGATGAACACAACATAGATATCCTGGCAGGAATGGCAAAAAGACACACACGAAGGTCTTGCTCAACAGTTGGGAGTTATAGTTCACCCACAATTAAAGAACATTCTGAACTCCACCAATGATGGAATGGAATCAAACTTCCCACACAGAACTACCATAACCAAGAGAAAATACTATAAGAGTTGGGTGGGCATTGACCTTGAGTTTTGGAGTTGTAGTTCACCTATATCCAGAGAGCACTGTGGAGGGGAGGGAGGAAGACATGGGACGAGTCTGCGCAGTAGCACCCACACAGGTCACGTCTTCCTCCATCCCCCCTCCCGCAGAAGCGGCAGCATGAGCAAAGCGAGGCAAAGCAAGCAGAGCGAGGCTGGGAGCCCGAGTGGAGAAGAAAAAGTGTTCAGCAGCAGGGGGAAGAAAGGGTATTGGAGGTTCCAATTTCCCACGGCACACCTGATGATCGCTCATGGCACACTAGTGTGCCATGGCACACTGGTTGGGAAACACTGCTCTAGGCAATGAGCAATGGCCAATAACCATGCCATACACTGGCCACCACAATAATGAGAATGGGAGCAGGATGTAGAGTCTAATCCTCAGTCCCTGGACCTCCCAAGCCTGTGGAATATGGGATGATCATGTAAACAGTTGCATCTATTTCCAAAATTTGGGGGTTTTTTTTATTTGTGGGAAGAATTTAGAGCAACTTGCAACTTTTGTTTATGCAGTTCAAGACATCATTAGTCACATTTGAGCTCTGTGCATCATTTGGCCACCACAGAATAATTTGTCTCACACTCAAGATAATGGGTAAGTGCAGATGTGCCTCGTGTCAACATTTTTATAGGACCATGTTTCCCAGATCTCAGGGTCTTAACTATCTTCTTCATTCGGCAGAATAAAGAGACAATAAAATTCATTCAAACAAGTGTCCTAAATGATTTTTTATGCAAACAGTTATTTTCCCAAAAAGCTAACACCCCCATCTAAAGGAAGAGGGGGAGCAGAAAAAGGAAGGAAGGAAAATAATCACAATCAATTACTCAGCATAAGGTCTACATCAGTGTTTCTCAACCTGGGGGTCGCGACCCCTGGAGGGGTCACGACGGGGTGTCAGAGGGATCACCAAAGATAATCACAAAACACAGAATTTTCTGTCTATCATGGGGTGTGTGTGTGGGAAGTTTGGCCCAATTCTATCTTTGGTGGAGTTCAAAAGGCTCTTTGATTGTAGGTGAACTATAAATCCCAGAAACTACAACTCCCAAATGTCAAGTCTATTTTCCCCAAACTCCACCAGTGTTCACATCTGGGCGTTTTGATATTCATGCCAAGTTTAGTCCAGATCCATCATTGTTTTGAGTTGACAGTGCCCTCGGGATGTAGGTGAACTACAACTCCAAAACTTAAGGTCAATGCCCACCAAACCCTTTCAGTATTTTCTGTTGGTCATGGGAATTCTGTGTCCCAAGTTTGGTTCAATTCCTCCATTGGTGGGGTTCAGAATGCTCTTTGATTGTAGGTGAACTATACATCCCAGCAACTACAACTCCCAAATGACAATCTCTCCCTCCAATCCCACCAGTATTCAAATTTGGGCATATTGGGTATATGTGCCAAATTTAGTCCAGTGAATGAAAATACATCCTGCATATCAGATATTTACATTACGCTTCATAACAATAGCAAAATCACAGTTGTGAAGTAGCATTGAAATAATTATATGATTGCGGGTCACTACAACATGAGGAACTGTATTAAGGGGTCACAGCATTAGGAAGGTTGAGAACCACTGGTCTACATGGTTTTCATCAAAGATTTGCAAATTTGCAGTTAGTTTTTACATGTCTTATCCCAACAACTCAGGAACCACCAATGAGTGAGTTAAAATCTTTTCTGGCTCCACTGATTAGGAGCTAGCCATGTCCACAGCGATATGACCCAAGGAATTGTGAGTAGTGGTCTGGGAGAATGGGGATACTGAAAAAATTCAATAGAATCACAAGCTAATCCCATATCCAGTTCAGCTAATTGCTCTCCAGGCCAACTGAGAACAAACATGCATAATAATATTTTGGTTCTTACCCACATCTCCTTGTGACTTGAGACAGGTTGCAACATCACTAAAAAAACACATAATCATCTACAAATGTTCTTTAAAAACACATATTAAAACATATTTCTGCAAAATACATATGATCCAGTAGTCTCCCTGTGAGCAATACATTTCCCAATACTCTCTGACGTAAGACTGAGCCAGGGAACCTGGCCAACAAGCTTTGGCACTTCTTGAGATTTAACATCTGGTAGCTATAGTAACTTGCATTATGATTTAAAATGGCAACCTTTTTTTTGACATAGTTTCTAAACTAAGAGCAAAAAACTTAGTTAAGGTTAACTTTTGTAAATTGTTGGTACATTACATTTTGGATTGATCAGCACAATATAGCTTAAGGCATGTTTTATCATTGAATTTATATCCAGTCTTGCCCGTCAGCCTAGTTTTTATGAATGTTATCTAAATATGCAAAGAAACTGACATACAGCAGGGATAAAATATTTGAGATGGCATCCAGGAATACATTTCCTTCACAGTGCAGCTTCTCGGTTAAATACAATGCCGAATTTGCCATTAAAAAAAATCTTGTTTACGGCAACCAAAAGTAGGTGCATTCATATTTCAATGAGTCACACTGCAGTCAGTCCACTTTTCATCACCGCAATAAGCAGCACCACCATTCAAACTATTATGGTACTTTAGTGTCATTAAACTGTACAGTTTACAAATAAGATACACTGCTATAAAGGCAAAATCTGCTATTTTTACCTTCTTATTTTTAAGGCACTTATTCTGAGAGAAATAGTGTTATAGTTCCCATAACTCTAGACATTTTTCGAAAAACAAAGATTGCACATATTAAAGAGCAGCTTTTTTATTTGATGTCTTTTCCTTACATTTCAAAGTCCCTCCTCCCCGCACTTTGAAGGAGTCCTCAGAGAGCTAACCAAATTCATAAAATATCAAATGATGATACTGTTATCTTATATCTTGGGTAGCTTGATGTGATTAATGAATTAATATGTGGTAATTGTTGACTAACAAGGTGCATGTTTGATTGCAGCATTTTCCAACCCTCAAAGGTGAGGGTAGTGGAGCCTGGTGGCTTTAATTCTGCTCCAGGTTTAATCCAGGGGTGAAATCACACTATAGAATTATTACACTATTATTACACTTTAACTATCATTGTTCCTTCCTACAGAACCCTTGAAGTTGTAGGCTGGCAAGGTACTGGAATGCTATGGGTGATAATTCTAAATGTCCCTCCTTAAACTGTCAATCACATGGCAGAACCAAGGCAATTAAGGTGGAATAATAGGACTATAATTTTGTAGAGTGAATACATATCAGATTTTGAAGGTGCTATTCAAAGTGAAGAACTCTTTCCGCACCACCATAGGCTCACTGCTTTGGATGGTGCCTTCAAAGTTTAGACTAAAATTTAGAGCACATCAATCAATCTCTTGACGTCAAACCTAAGACACAGGCATGTAGCCGGGGGGGCTGGGGGGCTTCAGCCCCGGAATTCTCAGGGTGGCCCGCGAAAAGGCCTTACTGGTACATTATTTAAACTGTTATGTTTATTCATATCATGATCTGATCACCATGCTCATTATATCCCACATTAATGGGGTTATTGGGATAACAATACAAAAGGTTTGCTAGGGTAGACCCTCTTCCACCCAGTCTCAGCCCCCCCCCCGAACCAAACTCAGCCCCCCCCCCGAATCAAAATCCTGGCTACGGCCCTGCTAAGACATCAAACATGTTTCTAGGAAGTGTATGCTGTTTTATTTTTCTATTTTCAACAATTGTAATATCTATAATTGTCCTTTTTTTCTTTTATGTTTTATAACTGTTAGCTCAGCTTCTGGTCACTGGAAAATTTATAGGTACGCAAAAAGTGAAAGGGCAGAAGAAGAGAAAGAGTACAAAGCGGAGGTGTCATCCACATTCCCCATCATTTCAGTATTTCCAGGACAATGTTTTGGACTAACATTTTCAGAGCTGTGCTTGAGCCAGAAAATGCTTACTTCAAGTATAGTTTCTGTGGAAATTGTCCACTGACATGGCTCTTTGGAATCACATCAAGGATATCAAACTACAGATACTCCCCAAGTTATGAACAAGATAGGTTCTGTAGGTTGGTTCTTAAGTTGAATTTATATGTAAGTCAGAACAGATCCATTTTGAAGTGTAACTCCACACACACACACACACACACACACCCCACAAAATTTTGATAGCATAGAGAAGGGTTAACACCCCTGTGGAATTTGTTATGGTGTCTGTGTCCCTGTTCAGAAGATTTCACCTCACTTTCAGTCCCTGTGATAGTTGGATTTTTTAAAAAAAAAATTGGCTTGTTGTGGAAAAAGGATTGGGGATAAAGCTTCAGTGGAAACCCCCTTTCCTCATGATAACTTAAATGAGTGATTTCCTTTCCTAGGGATAAGATTTCTCTCACTTCCTGTTGTCTCACCCTCATTCTTAACTATGAATCATTTGTAAGTAAGGTGTTTTCCTCGATGAAACTGATTTTTTGGATCATTCGCAGTCTGGCTTCAGGCCTGGACACAGTACTGAGACGGCTTTGGTGGCCTTGGTGGATGACCTCCACAGGGAACTGGACAGGGGGAGTGTGACCCTGCTTGTTCTCTTGGATATCTCAGCGGCTTTCGATACCATCAACCATGGTATCCTTCTGGGGAGACTCACTGGGATGGGACTTGGGGGCACTGTTCTTCTATGGCTCCGGTCCTTTCTAGAGGGTCGTTCCCAGTCGGTGAAGCTGGGGACACCTGCCCGTACCCTTGGCCCTTGACCTGTGGAGTCCCACAGGGTTCCATTTTGTCTCCTATGCTATTCAACATTTACATGAAACCGCTGGGAGAGGTTATCCGGAGTTTTGGAGCATGGTGTCATCTCTACGCAGATGACACCCAACTCCACTACTCATTTCCACCAGAATCCAAAGAAGTCATTTTTCTAACTGGGGTATTGTGTGGCAACCTGTGCTGGATGGGGTTGCACTCTCCCTGAAGTCACAGGTCCGCAGTTTGGGGGTCCTCCTGGACTCAGCACTGACACTGGATGCACAGGTGTTGGTGGTGGCCAGGAGGGCTTTCACACAATTAAAACTCATGCGTCAACTGCGACTATAACTCGCGAAGTCTCACTTGACTACGGTAGTCCACACTTTAGTTACCTCTAGATTGGATCACCGCAATGCACTCTGTGTGGGGCTACCCTTGAAGATGGCCCAGAAACTACAACTGATACAACGTTTGGCAGCCAGATTAATAACGGGGGTGAATTACACAGATCGGTCAACCCCTCTTTTTAAGGGGCTCCATTGGCTGCCTTTTATCTTTCGGTCCCAATTCAAGGTGCAGATCATCACCTATAAAGCCCTAAATGGTTTGGGACCTGCCTATTTTCGTGACCGCATCTCCTTCCATGCACCGGCCCGATCCCTTCAATCCTCGGGCACGGCCCTTTTTTCACCTCTGCCGACATCACAAGCTCACCTTGTGGGAACAAGGGAGAGAGCCTTCTCCTATGTGGCCCCCCATCTCTGGAACTCATTATCAGCTGAGATTAGGAAAGCCCCTTTAGCGACTTTCAAGATCTTAAAACCTGGCTTTTCCAGTGAGTATTTGGAGATTAACCTTACCCCCCCTTTTAGCTGTACCTTCAATCCTTTCCATATAGAATAATTCTCCCCCACTATTAGAAGGCCTAACCCTGTGACTCTGTTCTATGAGTCTCTCCCTGACAGAAATTCTGCTCCACTACTCTCTCACCCTGGGTTTTTAACATTTTTTAACATTTTATCTTTTACATATGGCCTGCTCATTGTTATTGTATTTGAATGTACAACAAATGTACAGTATCTATTTCTTTTATATAAAATGTATAAGCTTCCTTATAAAATGTAGCAAGATGTGGCCCACTCAGAGACAATCACTTCACTATAACCCTGCTGAGAGATTTCCTGGATGGAAAGTTGGGGCAAATGGCTAAGTGTCAGCTGCATAAGATCTCTCTGACCAGTAGGTCATGAGTTCGAGGCCTGCCCGGGTCGAGGTGGGTTCTCAACCTTTGTCAAGTAGGAGATAATGGTACCACATTAAAGTGGGGAGGCAAATTTTGACTGATTTATGAGGCCATAAAGAATTGCTGAGGAATGCGGAAGAAACAGCAAAGGGACGCTGGAAGGAAACACTGAGAGAGATGAGGAGTGTGTCAGCTCCCCCTGGTGGCTAGAAAGTTTGCCTCTGTTTGTCTATATATGTATAATATGTCAAAATGTATGTACTGTACTGTATTGTGATAAATGTCACATGTTTATATGTCATATGTTGAACTGCAGGGATTGTCTGCAAGTATGTGTACTGTACTGTAATCCGCTCTGAGTCCCCTTTGGGGTGAGAAGAGCAGAATATAAATTAAATAAATAAATAAATAAATAAATCCCTGTTTCCCAGTCAGACAATCATCAAAAACAATGAATGTAGGAACTGTTCTAATTAGTCTGTTACTCTGAATATTCAGCTAACTAAAGCATATTCCATGCCCTGAGATCCAGCTGTGTTTTGCTTACAAATAGAAAGCTGTATCTGTTGGCTATGAAGTATGCATGTCATGTAAGCAAAGCTACCAGTAGTTAATCACGACCTTGCTTGTGTCCAAGGACAGAGCACTTTGTTAGATCTTGCATGCCAAAAGAAACACATCATGCAATAAGAGGGGTGTTTCCAGCAAGGATAAAAATGATGTATCACACCTGATGTTTGTCCCCATGATCCTACAAAAAACGTAAACCTGCTATTCCTTTCTCCTCGTTTTTGCCCTCTGCATGACAGAAGGGCAGGTTCTAATAAAATACACTTCTCTAGGAACACCCTCTGTGTAATGCTATTGTACTCATCAATTTCATCAGTTCTGGGTGTACGTCATCTAATCTATGAGACAATATAATAACTGCCAGACCCTTTTAGCATCTCAAGACGGCAGGCAAGTAAGCAAGCAAGATGAAAAGGCAAGGTGAACTCATTTGCTCAGCCATTAAATTTTGCAAGTTGCTAGGTTTACTTGGCTGCTTTATAGACCACTTAGGCAACTATTAACCTTTTAAAATGCATTTGTATCCTTTATTATTTCCCTGTCCTCTCCAAATAACAGAAAGCTTTCCTTTTCAGCCATCAAGAGGTATAATTTGTCTCTGTGGCAATTCACAGCTTTCACAATCACAACAAACTGATGTATCTGTAATTTAACTTCTTGGATTAAAAATAGATATAACATTTGAAAAAAAAAACCCTCTAAACAAAAGTACATTTTATTTAAGTCCTGGGATTTGCCTATTGACTGGTGATAGTCATGTTACTAATTAGTTTTCCAGACTCCAGAGAAGCTTTGCAAATGTTCCCAGTGCTGGTTTCGCTGTTGTGACCTTACCAATGTGAGCAACCTGTGATGCTTGTCAGCTCTGTCCTGGTTGGGTGATGCTTTCCCCGTATGATTGGGGAAGTGGCGCCACACCTACCATTTTGCCATGCTTGCTGGCAAAACAGAAATGGCCAGGAGCAGGCCCAGATTACCCATAAGGCCACCATAGGCCATGGCCTAGGGCGGCACCTTTGGGGGGGGCAGCGGGTCCGGACCCCCCCAAAAGTTTTTTAAAAATTCAAAAAATTTTTTCAAAGGGCGCGTGCGCACGGCGGCGTAACTACCATCCACAGCCGCCCCCTTGCTCTGCTCCCCTCGGCTCTGCCCCCACCCTCGGCTCCACCCCAGCTCCGCCCCCATCTCCTCCCCGGCACGAGGAGGAGGAAGGAAAGCCCTACCCCCAGAGCCAATGCGGGGCCTCCCCACGGCTCCTCCCTCCCTTCTAAAGCCTTCATGACTCATGCCAGCCTGAAAAGGGCGATTTCGGACACTCCTCAGGCCGGCATGGTGGCGTTAGGAGGGGGGGGGAGGAGCCATGGGGAGGCCTCGCATCGGCTCCGGGGGTGGGCTTTCTTTCTTCCTCCTCCTCGTGCCAGCAAGGAGGCAGGGGTGGAGGCGGGGTGGGGCGGAGCCAGGGGCGGGGCGGGGTGGGGTGGAGCCGGGGGTGGGCTGGGGCGGGGGCTTGGGTCGGGGGCAGGGCCTTTGGTCTAGGGCACCAAAAAAGTCTGATCCGGGCCTGGGGGGGGGGTCCTGTGTTATGAAGTGTTATAAAGTCCTAATCTCTTCTCTTATGCTTAATCGTATGGTGTTCGGAAGAGGTGGGAAAGTGGGGGTGATGCCCTGCCCCACTCTATTTTCTTTTTTCAAACTCTCCTCACATGAACAAACTGAATCCCTAAGTATTATTTCAACTCAGGAAGCATTTACACTGTAGAATTAATGCAGTGTGATACCATTTCAATTGGCATGGCTCAATACTATGGAATCATAGGAATTATTGTTTCACAAGATTGTTAATCTTCTCTGCCAAAGAGTCCTGATGCCTCACAAACCTAGACATCGCAGGATTTGTTAAAAGTCATTGCAGTTAAAGTGGTGTCAAATTGCATTAATTCTACCATGTAGATGCACCCTCATGTGTGGATTAGTTCAGGGTGTGATAAAAATAGATCTCCAGCCTTTTCAAAGTGCATGTTTCCTCCACAGTGTGGATTATGAGCCTAGCTAGGTTTCTATAAAGGAAGCACAGTAGCAAATTAATAATAAGACAACATTGAACTCTGAGAGTGAAAGATGATAATGACTAAATGAGCAGTGGGAGATTCATTAACACAAGCACACTAAGATGAATACACTGCTTCTGTAAGGACATAATTCAATTAGATTTTCATTAGAGCTTTCCAAAATTTCATTTCATTTCACAGAAATTAGTGTTCCTTATCACAAATATTTCAACTAAGATACCAATGCAGATTTCCAATATTTAGTGTCTGTGAGATGGAAAGAGATAAATGACAATACTAACATCACCTTTTCTATATTTTCTATTATGAGAATACAAAATATGTTCTCAGCTGTCTTCACAAACAACTGTACTATATCTATCTTCATACATACAGGCAGACATACGTACATACAGTGAGTTTTGGCCATAGATCTCCATCAGTGCCATTCCAGGTACTAAATTTCACCATAAAGGTCCTGGATGAAGTGCCCACCAATACAGGAAATCTATTAATATGTTGGAGAACAAACAAAATTAATTGTGGCTTTTGAGGCCCTGCCCACACACTAATTTGTGTTGGGAAATTAGTTTTAAAGGGGACATTTGTTGAGGCATAATCCAAGAGAGGAGAGTCAAAAGCAAAGGCCTATGGAAGCCTACAACCTTGGTAGCATAAGACTTCAGGTTACATTGGTGTCTTCCTATTATTGTCCTTGCCATCATCTCTTTCCACTGATACAGAATGGATATTTTGCTGTAGCACTTTTTGAGAACCACAAGACAGCCACAAGATGTTTGCCATTCTACCTGGATTATTTCCTATCTGCACTTTGATGCAAGCACCTTGATATGGTATAGTATTTTCCATGGCAAACACAGGTGGGCAGGCAACAAACAGAACTCCTAGGTAAATGGTTAACAAGACGTGTGAACCTAACTCTTATGCTGATCCAGAGCATTGTTGTGTCATACCTGCCCTGGATTTCATGATGGAGTTTATCTGTTCTGCTCCTGAACCATGGCAGCAGTGAGAGTAGAGTCCCAAGTGTCTAATCAGGCCAAACCCATTTTAGCCCTGCTGGATGGTCACCCTTACCTTTGTCACTGTGGCAGTAGCCAGAGAGCTCCTGAAAACTTCTGGTCATTGCTTAGTACTTTTGCTGATGTGAACTGTGTAATTTGGGGAATGGAGGGTATGGGGGGGGGGGGCAGTATCAACAAAGGTGCCCAGAATAAACAACTGTTTAGATGTGTGCCACCTTTTTCCAGGAACTGCAGAGCACAGGGATAATTGTGGCAGCACTAACCTGTGTACACAACTTGACTGGTTCAAATTAGAACTATCCTAGTTGTTAATACTAACCTTGAAGTGCAGAGCTACTCTTCTGCAAACTCTGGAGCAGGGGTGCTCATTAGGTAGCTCGAGAGCTACTAGTAGATCTTTGGCCCTCTTCCAGGTGATCTTTGGGCCTCACCAGTCAGATGGGGTGCTCCTGCCATGCGCACACACACCCTGTGCGCATGCGCGCTCCTGCTGCTGGCTTCCGCTTTCGCGGTGCTTCTTTCGCCTGCGAGGCATTGCAGGAAGAAGGAAGCATGAGGCGGGGCCTCTGGAGGGAGCGCCCTGCCTCTCTCTCATCCAGAAGCAGCTGTGCAGCCTCCGTTGCCGGTGAGACAGGCAGGGCAGAGTGCTCCCTCTGGATACCCCGCCTCGTGCTTTCTCCTTCCTGCAATGCCCCACAGGCAGAAGAAGCACTGCGCGGGTAGAAAACAGCAGCAGGAGCACACGCGGTGGCAAGGGCGTGCGGTGGTGGGAGCATGCGGGAGCGCACGGTGGCGGGGGCAGGTAGATCTTTTGAACTTGATTGCTTTAAGAGTAGCTCGCATGCTGAAAAAGTGTGAGCACCCCTGCTCTGGAGCATTCCTTGACTTCTGCTAACGCAGGCTAAAAATCAGGTTGAATGGCTAGTTTACACCATGTTAGAGTCTAGAAGTCCCTGAACATTGTATGGATATCTAGTAGCAACCTCTCGCCCAGTTGAAGGTTTGCCACCCATGTAGATTTGCCCCATTTTAGTTTATGAATGATCTTCCTTGGCTATGTTAAGAACCTTGGTCAAGATTTGATTAACTCCAATAATGTTGCATCGATGTACCGAGAGTCTCTCCCACAGCTTCTCCTATATACAGCTAGGACTGGATATCTCCCTATACAACTGTCTCAATAGTTGAACTGGTGCTATAATCAGACCATGCAGCAGTATAACTTTCCAAGAAAACTCTAGTATCTTACATCAAGTCCACACTTTGTGGTAACCATGGTTTGAATTTCTGTTTTATCTAATGAACTCATTTTCATTTTTCAAGTATATAGCCAGATAAACTTTATTAGAAAAATGTTTGTGTGGGAAAACCTTTAAGAAAATCCCTAAAGCAGCTGAATAACAAATATTGGTTTTTGCATTGAGGTAGAGTACATGATTTCTCTATTCTGAATAGGTAAGTATTTGTGTTTCTTTCTTTCTCTGATGAAAGTAATGTAAGTGATCAGTTCAAATAGCCCTTATCTAGGCTATATAAATAATGAAAAACTCCCTAGCCATGGTTTAGCCATGGAGAGGGAGGTGGAACTGTAATGAACATAAGAAAAGTTTGTACAACCTAATCCATTACAAGTATGGCATAGTTGTAACTCCTCCAAATTTGGAGCCCATGTTTTATTGGTGACTTTGATTTTAGGTGAGTGGGTAAAACATAGGTGAAAACCTCATGAGTGTTCCAGTGGTTTGTGGGATTCTATCCTTCAATATTTGTTAAGTGCTTCCTCCCTCTTTGCAAGGTAGCCAGATGACAACTACTACTAATTATAGTTTCTAAATCTTTGTGTGCTTTTTCTTTCATACTCTCAATATCACATGATGAGTTGGTGAGGAAGAGTTAGGAAATGACTCAAAAAGGCTACAGCATCAAAGTTTCCTACTGCAGTTGTAGCAACCCCGTTCTCTTTTGTGCCTGGGGGGCAGCACCACGGGTCCCACTTGCATTAGAACCAGCCGCAGCTGAGGACGAAATGGAGGAAGGGGTTAATGAGCTAGCTGGACCTTCCTCTCCCACAGAGAGCTTGGCCTGGGATGAAGGATGGCCGGATGGCTATGAGAACTGGGAAGGTCAGGCTGATTCTGAAAGTGCTGATAGCGATGAATGTTATGAGAAACCGGGTGGGTACGGATCACAGGAGAGAATTTGGGAAAACATGGGCGATGAGGCCATGGAAGCTGAAAGGGAGTTAGACTCTCATGAAGATAGTGAGCCAGGTGCTTGGAGGCAAGGTCGGAGCTTTGATAAAAGACGGAGCATCGAATCCAGCAGGAGGGATTGGCACCGCAGCCTAGAGCGCCAGAGAAGCGCTAGATCCCGTAGCACAGATTACCGCCGAAGCCTAGAGTGTCGGGGACCTCGCCGTGAGGTTTAAGTATAGGATACGTGGGAACGGATCCTCAGTAGCTCGGCCACTTCTAACCTAAGGAGGTGTCGCGAGCAAAGAACCACGGAGCCAAGTTGCGGCTCGTGCCTTGCCAAGAAGTTTCTTGGGCCCTGATTGAACCTTGCCTTGTTCCTTGATCCGCTTGGTTTTGCGGAGCTTTTGCCAAGCCTTGTGCCAAGACCTTTGCCTTTGGATTTTACTACGAACTCTTTTGCCAAGACCTTTGCCTTTGGATTTTACTACGGACTCTTTACTTTTGGTCAGAACTTTTCTATATCTATTGGACAATTGCCGTTTTACCTGTTCTTTATTATTCAATAAATAGTTAGCTGATTACCGTCTCTGTGTGTGTGATTAAGGGGCCGGCCGAGTCCTTGCATCGTGACAGCAGTGGTAGGGAAGCTCCCTACTTTTGCCAGAGACTGTCTTTCCCAATTAAGTCCTCTTAGGAGGCTGAATAGTTTTCGAAGACACCTTGCAATGGAGAGAAAATTGATTATATTATTTGTTGTCCCTTGTGGGAAGAAATAATTTAACACAGCATATCTCCATTAATTAGTAATCTTCCACCCCTGAGAATATCAGGAGGAGCCCAGGAGAGGATTAAGCAACAGAGAGAGTTTCAGAAATAGAATGAATCACAATGGTGAGGGTGGGGTGAAATTATTGGGAGAAATGACTTAATGCAAAAGCTCTGCTTGAATTTCCTCCTCAGGGTTTCACCGTTCCCTCCTACTCTTGTTGCTGACAATCCAGCCCCGAAGAACTTGTTTTATTCATGCTGCACCATGCAGCCATTTTTAAAAGCTGTTCTTAAAGGTTCACAAGCACTGTCATTCCTCCAGCTCAGGTTGTCTTTGTGCAAGCATGCTAAGTCATGATGCCCTGCTGGGTTCTTCTGCTGGCATCACAATCAAAAAAAGGAGTGGGTGAGTTGAGATCCATTACCATGCAATAATCCACAATCAAGTATCCAAGTTTGGCAATAGCAGGCTAGCTAGCTACAACTTTAGTATGTGGACTGAGGTGGGTGGCTTAAGTAGGGAAAGCTAATCTATATAAGCAAGATATCTTTTCCAGCTCTCCAATATGCTCAGCTCCAGCAGGATTCAAGCAATGTTGCTCCTCAGGAAGACTTTTCATTCTCCTGAAAATCTTTGGCAAATTATCCTTCTCCAAATTCGCACTGTCATTCTCTAATTTTGTGGAGGCAACACTTCTCCCATTAGGCAGAATGAGATGGCTGCATTAACCATTACATTTCTGGATTTATGAAAAGTTCGCAAGCTGACAATTGTTAATCCATTATTCTTTTCATTTAGGGAATGTTTGATGTGGTTATAGAAACAGGAAAGCAAGCAAGCAAGTGAAAAAGTGCTGCATACTCTTTTCCAGGTGGAAAGAAGCTTGTTCCATTTTACATATTATATTTTTATAAATAGATACCTAAGTTCCAAAAAATCATCCTTAGATGAACAAAAACATATCTATAAAAATGTATAAGGCTCATTGGTTTGCTTCTGATAGACCTTGTCCTGTTAGCAGATTATGGTCAAAGCCATAATGTAATGGAACAGTGATTAGATTGCAAACTTTTATGAACAATGCCTCCTTGTGTTATGTGCTTTCACTATGATACAGCATAATGTAATCCTTTAAAAAAAATATTGTTCTTTATCAATGGTGCCACAATAAAAATGTCAGTAACAAAACCCATTACCGACACAGCACACAACAAGGGCAGTGTACGTTACAGGCAATGTTTTGCATTGTCTATATTCACACATATTATCTCAAGTGAATAAAGTGCTCCCTGATATCATTAAATTGTCTGTGGTTCAGAGTGAGTGGTATTCATCTCACTTCAAACACAATAAAAAAAGAACATGCAATATGTGAAAATATTTTCTGGTTAGCCTATGTGACTTGCAGCAATATTTTTTTTTAAAGTCTTATCAGTTCCAAAATATGATCAAGTTATAAGATTTTGATATGCAATTGTGGTAGTGATGAGCTTCCGAACCTTCCGACTCTGTGATTCTCTGACTAGTAGAAAGACTTTAAAGCAGAAAGTTTGTTCTAAGAATAATGCCAGAGGAAATGATATTACAGAGGCTAAGCTGTCACTTCATTGTCCAGGAATTAGACATTTTGGAAAAGTGTAAAGAAATTTAGGTGGTCCAAAGACTGCTGCCACAAAACCAAAGTATGCTATGTTTTAAAAAAAATAATCAAACCTTGTATATGCCTCTGAAATTGTGAAATCATCAGATTCTCTCACACACATTTGTATAGGGAGAGAGGATTTATATGTAAGAGAGGAAAAAAAGCGCAAGTTGGGGGGTGGAGTAATTTTGTCTCTTCCCCTCGGAGAAGAGACAAAACTTTCTTGAAGGGAGGAGGGGCTGGCATAGTGTGGTGCCATCCCCTTCTCCCTCATTCTGCAAAAGGACATCGCCCACCACTCCTGACCATGGACAGTATAATAATGATCGTCAAATGGTTTAACATTTGGGGTCGGATAGGAATTTTCCCATGAGGGTTTTGCCTATCCTATACTGTTGTCTTAGGGGCTAGATGGAATGGTCAGCTTGTAAACTAGCCAAGCGTAAATAGATTAGTTATTCAAAGGTTTGTATACACTTAAGGCACTCCTTAAGGGTGTGGGGCATTCTGCAAACACTCACCTAGAGGTTAATTTTAGGGGTGAGGTGAAGGTGAATGCCCCAGGAGCGGGGAGAGTCTGGTCTCAAAAGTTGAGAGAGATTTCTCCTGATGTTTCCCTTGCGGGTTGCCCGGGTTTAAATCTACAGGGGACTCAGGTAGTACGCCTGAAGAGCTGAGGGGTAGACTTTAGAAAACCCTACCTCAGCTTAGATACACCAAGTTGAACTGACACCTAAAAGTTAGTTGAGTTATAAGTTAAATAGGTAACTATTAATAAAAGTTGCCCAAATTTGAATCCATATATTTTGTGTCAGTCTCTTTATTTCGGGGGGTTGGAAGACAAATGTTAAAATCATGCAGATGTGCACCCTCCCTTATCAAGCAACATAGAACAGGATGCAGAAAGCATTAAATCAGTAGGATCATGAACTTTCCTCTTTTGAATTCTTGCTTGCCCAGTTGACTTCTCCAGCAAGGCCTCCCACTGGACCTTATTCCATGTGTTTGTGAGGGGGGGCAGGGTGAGTAGTGTTCCATTATTCATTACTTATCACATGTCATTTGAATTTGCTGGTGTCTAGAATTGTACAAAATTATCCTTAGTCATCATAAGGTAAAGGTAAAGGTTTTCCCCTGACATTAAGTCTAGTCGTGTCTGACTCTGGGGGTTGGTGCTCATCTCCATTTCTTTTCTTTTTAAAATATTTTTATTGAAGGATTTTTTTCTACAACTAATATGGGAGATGTAGAATAAAATAAAAAAAATGGTAAAAAAGAAATAAAATGTAAAATCTCCAGGTTAAGGAGAGATAAATGGGAGATGAAGTAGGGAAGGGTGGGAGAGGAGATGGGATTAGGAATGGAAGGGGAGGCAAAAAGAGGGGGAAAGGGGTCAATAGGAGGGGGAGGTTTCTTCTGTTTCTCTTCAAAGTGGATTGACCACAAAGGTTGCTATTCTTGGTTTCTTAAACTGTGTCCTTTTTCTCTTCCTTCTCTTAGTGGTGGTTCTATTTGTATGAATATTGTGTCTCCTTTTCCCGCCATTTCTAAGCCGAAGAGCCAGCATTGTCTGTAGACACCTCCAAGATCATGTGGCTGGCATGACTGCGTGGAACGCTGTTACCTTCCCGCCAGAACGGTACCTATTGATCTACTCACATTTGCATCTTTTTGAACTGCTAGGTTGGCAGAAGCTGGGCTGACAGCGGAAGTTCACGCTGCTCCCCGGATTCAAACCTGTGACCTCTCGGTCAACAAGCTCAGCAGCTCAGTGGTTTAACCCACTGCACCACCGGGGGCTCCTTAGTCATCATAAATCATATCAAATTGGTCAAATTCGTACTTTACAATGCAATATTCAACATGTGAGCATGTCCTGAAGCAAAACTGAAGAATCAAAACTTACCCAATACATTTTCATTTGAATTTTGTAAATTTCTGAAGCCTCCCAAAGTCAGTTTCATTTTCGATGCATGCAAGCAAAGCAAACCCATAAAGACTGCTATTCCTCTTGACAATCAATGGCTTCCTGCCATTAGGAGAGGAAAGCAGCAGGGAGAAAACAGAAAACCCCAATCAGGATAGAGGACAGATTTGTCCCTACATAGCAGCAGCCAGCCAGAGTTCCAATAAATTGTTGAATCTGCAAAAAGGAGGGCTGACTGATACTTCTATTGAGTAAATCTCTGTGCTGGGCTGGGAAGAAATCCCTATTGGTTAATATGGGAGCCATTAAAAGAGATAGATGTTGTGGCTCATAGAAATGAAATGCTGGTGCCCCCTAATTTTGTAATGAGTTGTGAAACATTTTTTTTCCCTTGATCACACAGTGTTTTTTCCTTGATCACACTGGTTTCTTCATTACTAAATGTTTTCATCATCCAATGAGTGAGTGAATTTGCTGCCCTCTTCCCCTTGGGTCTTTCTTAGATATTGTGAAGGATCAAACACTCTTGGTGTCGAGGTTTCTGTTTAAAATGACAGAAAAACTAGAAACCTTTGCTATTAAAGGCAGAGAAAAACAGTGATCTATTAAAATGGTGACGTTTCTTAGTTTTATTTTTTTTTAAAGAATTACTGAAAAGGTTCAAGCGACTGCATTATGGCAGAATACCAGGATCTCCCTGCTGGTTAGGAAACTGCCCACAGGACAGCCCACTTGCCCATGTCATAGATTTAATTCAATGCGGGTGATTCTGACAGCTTCTATCCCATGTGTTTTTGTATGTTTGAAATGGAATATCCTAATTCCTGTGTCCAGGAGATGATCTCAGATCATATTCTCCCCTTTCCCCCTTTTATGATTCTTTTTGACATTTAACTGACAAATCTTGATGGGGCTGACAGGAAGTTGTCCTGTGTCATGGGAAGAGCTCCATCATTAATAGTTCCCTCAATGGATTAGAAATGTTTTAAAATTGAGGTGGGGGTGGGTTGAGGTCCACTGTCTATGTATTACATAAGGTATTATTGGTCTTGTAGTGGAACCCCCAAATGAAATCTTTGGGAATTTTAATTGCTTTTAACAATTTTGATTTAGAGGAATTCATAGAGTCAGCAGGGAATATCTTACTGCCCTAATCACCATCCAGAATTCATACATGTGTGCTAGATTAGGAACAAAGCCTAAATTCAGTTGCTCTCCTGCCTATTGCTTGGTCCTTTAATGCATGAGACAAAGGTGACCAATGTTTTTTGGATTATTTAGTAGGCAGTGACAATTAGATAGTGACATAGTTCATCCCCGCAGTCATTCCATAGCTTGGAGATTAGAAGTGAACTCAGGAGGCTCTGGCTGTACTTGAACATTCTGGGTAAAAGCAAAAGAAAAAAAGTCTATATGATCAACATACGAGTATTTATGCTGACACAAAATATATTTATGCCAGTCACAGATCGGATTCTGACAAAATTCTTAAAAAATCTAATACATTTGTCATCCCCCTATCTGGAAAAACACGAAGTTAGAGAGATGGGTACAATTTTGTGACTGATCGTTCTAACTGCTAATTACACTTAGTATGTTATCCAAGGTTGGAAAATGTATGTCTTTGCATTACAATTCCCATTATGGTGTGTGTGTGTGTGTGTGTGTGTGTGTGTGTGTGTGTAGAGCGGGGTCTAGAAGTTGTAATCCAAATATAGTAAAATTCCCAATTCCTGGTTAGGTTCAGTCTACCTAACCATAGAATTGTGAGGGAATATTGACAAAATGTATAACTAGAATGTGTATAACCAGAGAACTGGCTAAGCATCTCTCATTCAAAATGCTTGGGACCAGAAATATTTTGGATTTTTTTTCCTGATTTGGAAATATCTGTATTTGTACATACACACATAAGGAAACATTTTTGATATTGTAGCCTACTCTCAACATGAAAACCATGACAGGAATAAGTATACCATATATGCTACTGTTGTGTAAAATTACTTTCAGTCCATTTGTACAAAGTTATTATCCCTGCATTGAGAAAATACAAGTGTATAATAAAAGCCTCCTCTTAGTTTGTCAGAAGTAAACCCCATAGATCACTATTCTACATAATTTCGAAATGTGTTTTGAGGACTCTTGCTACTGACATAGATTCCAGTGTGTACGGGAGACTTGAAAATCTTTATCTGTCCCTAGTGAAAAGTCCACATACAGCTTAATCCATTTTACTTAAATTGTTCTTTGATTTGTTTCCCTTGGAATGTATCAGGGAATGCTGAGATATCACTAAAGCCAGAATACATAAACATTATTCATTACAAAATACCATTTGCCAACTGGGTAGCTCCTCATTTTCAGTGGTCATTTAATTAATGGATGTCTAATAGACCCATCTGGAAATTGTATAACAATGCAATACTTCCACAATCTGAAATTGAGCTTGCCACTGCAAAAATGAAGCAAAGAGAACTGGCGGGGTGCAGAGGTGGGATTCCAATTAAAGGTACAGAGGTGTGAGTGGTCTTAGGACCCTTAGGGGTAATCAATAATGAGTTTCCTGTCTGATAACATAAAGTAGTTATAAGCACAAGGTGAATTGTTTGCATATTGATGACTTTTTTCTTTACAGTTCCAACTTCCAAATAAGTCCAAAAGCTTGACAAAGTTTGATTATATGATAAACTTCCCAAGCATCTCAAAGATCTTTTTTTTAAAAAAAAACTTAAAAAGAAAAGAAAAAGAAAAACCGCCATCCAACCACTTAGATTGTAAAACACTGTCTAGTTCCTGTAAAAAATTAATAAGTATAATATTAATAAAACAACATGGGAGCTGACTAATATATACTTTCTGTCTGTCGTTTTCACAGACACTGGGACACTATTTCATTTTGTGCGACATTATAAGACCGGCATAAGAAATGGAGTCGTTTCATTGGCTAATAAGAATTCCAAGCTGGGCTTCAACCTAGATCATGGTTTGAAATTTACGAGCCTCATCATTAAATTAACAGTAAGGAATTTCAAGTTCAGTGATTATAATCAGCACAATTCGTGGAGGAGAAGAATTTATGTGCCTCATCAATTTCACTGGGGAGACTAGTAGCAATGAAATGACCTGATTGGTTAAAAAGAATGCCAAGAGTTTCAACTTCATTTCTGCCCGGCTCACTGGGATCTGAATGAGTGAATAAATAACACATTTTGTGTAGATGAAAAAATACAAAGTTTATGGACTTTTCCCCACCAGTAGCAAATTTTATACAAAGTAATGTGTATGCCTTTCCTCTATGAACTACAAGCAGAAGCAAACATCATGGAAGACACACAGTTGGAAACATCAGCCTTCTTGTTTTTTCCTCACTTCCAGTCATCCAAGGTCCCATCAAAGTGAGCAAAGTATGTTCTGTCATTGTATTGTATGTTTCTTTTTGTCCACCGTGGGCAGGAAAACACAAAGAGTTACATATAAGAACAAGACATTTCAAAACTCTTTCATTGGGTTGAGATTACAAACAGTTTTGTCGTTTGTTCCTCCTAAAGTCTGTGTTCAAGCTCGAATCTTCACAGAAGCCAGAGAATGAAAGACTAGGAAGGTATTTATCTTCTCTAGCCAGGTCCTTACATCAGGACTGAAAGCCACTCAAAGCAAGAACAGATTAGGGAATGGAAAGAACACTCAAAGCTATTTTTTTAAAGTCAAAATGTGTTTCTTGAGTGTCAGGAAACATGGCAATAAGGAACATGAAATATTCTGCACAAAATTCACCCATGGAGGGTTTTTGCAAAAGTCAGCATTTTCTGCAGAGAAAACAGCCTCATGCATGTAGGGGTATTATTTTTTGGTGTAAAAATTAGTATTTTTATTAGCTAAAATCCTGTTTACTGTACAAAAAATAGCACCTACTAACTTTGTGTATAAATCTTGAACTATTTATTTATTTATTTCTTTGAATTTATCTACTGCCCCCCCCCCCCCGGCTCGGGGCGGCTAACGGCAGATCAATCGTCACACAATAAAACAAGCATATAAAACACAGTTCAACACATCAAGGTTAAGAACGCAATTAATAACAGCATACAGGAGAACAATAGTCGTGCACTGTGCACCACAACAGCAGACAATGTTACAGGTGGCTAAGACACAACAGATGGCTAGGGACACAACAAGTTATCCCGATCTGTAGGCCTGCTGGAACAGGAAAGTCTTAGCAGTAAGTCAGGGTTAGATAAACTTCAAGGAACATTCAAAACACTTATTTTCAAATAATATCATTCAGTTTATAACACAAATATTTGTAATCACTGTATAACATATACAAAGCTATATAGCTATATTCCACTCTACCGTATCCGGGGCGCAGCCAGGACAATGCTTTTAGTCCATTCCCAATTGGCAAATAAGGGTGAGTCCCGAACAAACATAAGTATTCCAAATGGAAATAAACGGTTAGAGGGCAGACTAGGCCAAGGTAATCCAATACCGCAGGACCAGGGAGAACCGGAGCCGCCAATTCTGGCTCCTGATAGTCCAATAATTGGCGGCTCCAGTTCGTTTCGTTCTGTGGTATTGGATTACCTTGGCCTAGCGTCTGCCCTCTAACCGTTTATTTCCATTTGGAATACTTATGTTTGTTCGGGACTCACACCCTTATTTGCCAATTGGGGAATGGACTAAAAGCATTGTCCTGGCTGCGCCCCGGATACGGTAGAGTGGAATATAGCTATATAGCTTTGTATATGTTATACAGTGATTACGAATATTTGCGTTCTAAACTGAATGATATTATTTGAAAATAAGCATTTTGAATGTTCCTTGAAGGAACAGGAAAGTCTTACAGGCCTTCCTGAAAGGAAGAAGGTCCTGGATGGCGCAATTGTCGGCGGGCAACTATGAATTATCTCTGAAACATTTTTCTAATATTTTCCAGCAATGGAAAAAATACTAAGGTTACTTGTTGCTTTTAGTGAAAACATAATTACCCAAGAATTTTTTTTAATAAAAAACATTTTCTCAAGAAAACTTGAAAAGTCATCATTGTCTAAGCCAGTACTTTTCCTGAGAATGAATGGTTGCTTATGCACTAGGAAGCAAGTTGGTGCATGCCCAACTGTGAAATACAGTACAGCAGCTCCATGACTAATTCAATCCAGTTTGCTGGCTCCCCCCTGATAGGGGGAGAGAGCAAGGATGGATAACAACTCATCTTCAACGTGTTCTTCTGGCTCAGTGCCAAGACAAACACAGCAGGGCTGAAGTCTCTCCTGGAGGTGGTTTTATGAGACTACACTCAAGCAGCCTCCAAAGAATGTGCAATATTTATTATGGGTTGTAAGGGATGAACATGAGAGAGAGAGAGAAAGAGAGAGAGAGGGTGAGCATAGATACATGTTCAGCGGTGGCTATAATTCAGGGATGCCTTGCTGGGTAACATTATTCTTGACATCATTTTTTTGGTGTTTATTTAATACATGCAATAATTTCTCCTCCTTCCCACACTAAACACCACTGACACTGACACAGTGTTGGCCGTGCTCTGCATGATGTCTTCATTAAATTGCTTTCACAGCTGCAGTTATAAACCAGGTCATTTTGAGAAGAGAAAGGTTTATTCAGCACAGATGCTTTCCTTCCCTCTAATATCTTCTTTTAAAAATTGGGGATTTAATTTATTTTAGCATGTAAAAGTGATCACCACATTATCATTTTTGCTAAGCAATCAAAAGAAGGGAGTTTATGTAAACATGTTTTGGGGTTTTTTTTACCACTAGCACCCTTCAAAAATGGACAGCTTGGGCCAGGAAATATGTTAAGTCTTTGCTGAACCAAAGTGCGTTTACTGTGATAATAATGTTCAAGGTAATACATGAACATTCAAAATTTATTTTCGAGTCATGGAAATACCCAATGGATAGAAGAATTTTGCAAACTGAGGTGAAATATTTAACATCTACATTTATTAACATTTATTACATTTATTAACATTAAATAACATTTATGTAGATGTTATTTAACATCTACATGTGACCACTTGCCCAGCTGGTGCGCAGCTTTGGACTGGGATGCCATCAGTACGCTGATGACACCCAGCTCATTCTGAGAATGGATGGCCGGGCCGAATCTGTACCCAATAATTTCCATCGCTGCCTTGAGGCGGTTACTGGATGGCTGCGAGCCAGTAGGTTGAAGGTGAATCCAGCTAAGATGGAGATCCTGTGGCTTGGCCGCCCGGGCGGGAGGGTGTCCAGCTTCTGACCATGGACGGCGTGACACTAGGTCCATCGTCTTCTGTCAAGAGCCTTGGGGTGACCCTGGACCCTCTGCTGTCGATGGAGGCGCATGTCTCCACGGTCAGCAGAGTGGCATTTTTCCATCTTCGCCAGGCAAGGAAGCTGGCCCCCTATCTGTCCCGTTGCGACCTGGCTACAGTGATCCAAGCCACGGTCATCTCCAGACTGGACTACTGTAACACTCTGTACATTGGCCTTCCTTTGTTGGTGATCCAGAAATTCAAGCTGGTGCAGAACGCTGCAGCCCGTCTCCTCACGGGGAGTGCACTGAGTGTTCACATCACGCCCATCCTGCGCGAACTGCATTGGCTGCTGGTAGAATGCCGGATCACCTTCAAAGTGTTAGTTCTAACCTTTAAGGCCTTACATGGCCTGGGGCCAGTGTACCTGAGGGACCGCCTCATGCCGTATGATCCCACCAGATTGCTGCGTTCTGAGGAGCAGAACCTCTTGGTTATTCCTTCGCCTAAAATGTACCGCCTGACGGCAACTCGCCGGCAGGCCTTTTCAATAATAGCTCCAACACTCTGGAACTTGCTGCCCGCTGACATACGCGCCATGCAGAACGTCCTCTCCTTCCGAAAAGCAGTGAAGACCTTGCTCTTTCAGCAAGTGTTTGGAGTAGGATGAACTGCAGGCACCCTTATTGTTGCCTCAGTTGCCCATCTGCCTTATTGTATATTATCCTGTTTAGCATATGGTTTTCGTGTTTTTATGGTATTTTTAGATATGTTTTAACCTCGTTTTAATCGTTGTTATACTTGATTGTATTTATATACCGTGAGCCGCCCCGAGCCTTCTGGGAAGGGGGGGCCAATCAAGTGTGAATAAATAAATAAATAAATAGTAAATGACATGCTATCTTCTGATCAAGGTGGGTACTACATGCGGTAATTGAACTAATGGGAGGCCTGATCCCATTATTCCATAATGAAAGTGATGCTTCCTATGTATAGATGTACCCATTTAATTCACCCACAGCCTCTGGGACAAAATGATATACAACTGTACATTAACCAGTAGAATGTATTTGCTTCTGTCTAGAATTCAGCAAGAATTCCCTTCACCTCTTTTTAAAAAACATGTTTTAAAATATGAACATGGCAATCTTTTTCTTTGAAAAAAGAGAAAAAACCAAAGATTTAAGACATTTAAGTGTGGAGGAAAATGTGAACGAGAAGGATATGAATGCTTGGTTCTTTAAAATATTACTATGATCTGTATATTCCATCATGACTGTTGCAAATCAGGGCAATATGGAGAATCACTGTATCTGTAACTTGGCTGGTGCAGATGAGTGAGATTTTGTATATGTTTTATTAATTTTAAAGCATTAAGGAATTGTTTTAATTGCTTTTATCATTTATTTCTGTTGTTGGCTTTGAAATAATGTCTGTTGTGAAGCTGCCTTGAGTCCCCCTCTGGGGGCAGGCATGTAGCCAGGGGGGGGGCTAAGGGGGCCTCAGCCCCCCCGAAATTCTCAGGGTGGTCCGTGAGAAGGCCTTACTGGTACATTATTTAAACTGTTATGTTTATTCATATCATGATCTGATCACCATGCGCATTATATCCCACATTAATGGGATTATTGGGATAACAATACAAAAGGTTTGCTAGGGTAGACCCTCTTCCACCCAGTCTCAGCCCCCCCCCGAACCAAACTCACCCCCCCTCAAATCAAAATCCTAGCTACGGCCCTGTCTGGGGGTGAGAAGGACGGGATACAAATATGCAAAATAAATAAATAAATATGTGTAAGAAATTGCCAGTGACCACAAAACTTTAGTTTTGTAATGAGTAGACTATGGAAAAAGAGATTTGGGGTGGGGGAGGAGGAAGAAACATAGTGTGTGAGAAAAATTAAATGGGCAGAGTCACCCAATTTGTTGGCAGTCCATTGAGAGCATCTCACAAATCAGACATTGGTCAATCAGATAGGACTCTTAGAACATAAGAATAAAGCTGCTGGATTAGAATCTTATCTGGTCCATCTTACAATTCCAGAGGTTAAGTGAAAGAATTGTGCAAAATTTGTTTTGACATATGAACAACCCAATAGGCCAAAGAGCCAGAAAACACCCCACCATCTTGAAGGCAAGAGGAAAAATTATGGAGTTGCATCTCTTGTATAAGTATGATATAAGTTAGATTTTAATCATGAGCAACACCTTGGATCTATGTTTTCAAGCAGAGATGGCCAGGTATGGTGGGTAAGGGGCCACAGTCTTGCCCCACATGCTGTTGGACTGCCAAAAATTCCATCCCCCACAAACGATTTGAATTAGCCAGAATCTACAGCAGAACCAAGCAGGCAAATAGAGATTTTATTCACGACTATAATTCCAAATACTGTCCAAATAGTTCTCCATATTGTTGTTGTGTGCCTTGCACTCGTTTCCAATTTTTTGTGACTCTGAGGCAAATTTCTCATTAGGTTTTCTTGACAAGAAGGTAACTTTCCCATGAAGCTGAGAGAATGAGATTTGTCTAAGGTCACCCAGTAAGTTGTTATCCATTTATACCCTGCTTTATCTCCCACGAAGGGAACTCAAAGCGGCTTAGCATAGAAATGTTAGCACAACATTAAAAAAATATACAAATATTAAAACAGAATTAAATATAAATAGTATTAAAATATTCACAGTTAAAACCATGCAAACATATTTTATGCATATTCAAAGCTAAAACCACAATATCTCCTGAATTGATCTTTAAAACCTCCATTTTTTAAAGCCTGCCTGAATAAAAAGCTTTTAGCCCGCCGCCGGAAGGACAACAGGGAGGGGGCCATTCTGGCTTCCCTGGGCAGGGAGTTCCAGAGTCGTGGGGCAGCCACTGAGAAGGAAGGCCCACTCTCTCATTGCCACTTACCAAGCTTGGGATGGTGGAGAGACTGAGAGAAGGGTCTCTCCTGAATATTTCAGGGCCCAGGCAGTTTGTTGTTGGATGTGGTTGGCCAAATAGCCTGGACCTGAACCATCTAGGGCTTTAAAAGTCATAACCATCACTTTAAACTGTGCCCAGAAACAGGCTAGCAGCCAGTAGAGCTGCTGCAGCAGGGTGGTTGGAGTCAACCACCTGAACCAGTACAAAATGCTGGTAAATAAATATTTTGGTAAATAACAACCCCATTTTGGGGGGGGGGGAGGTTGGGTTGGAAACTGAAATCCTGTACATAGAGACTTTGGGGGTGGGGGGTGGGGTTGGAAACTGAAATGATATGGTGTAGGAGTGCAGGCCGCTAATTGATCTGTTTATCACTGATCCATCCATTATTAATCCCTTTGGGGAATCCTGATCAGTAATTATAAGTCAGCAACCCATAATACTTTCTGCAGACATCCAACTTACCTAACCCATTGAATCACTTTTTTTTTTGCCTAAATGTTTTTTAGAGAAAGTAGTTGATTATTCTTGAGTGTAAAGGAATTGGGATCTGTCACATTCAGGTTTCATGTTCACTATGCAGGTTAGACCAATGTAAATCTGCCCCAGAACAGTCCTGGATAGCATGCACATGCTGAATCTAGAGCTGTTGTCCAGAGCCCTCAGGAGTGCATGTATGAACTGGGTTGTCATTTCCTTATTGCCAACACTGCTCCTAATTAGCAACAAACATCTGGCTGCCTCTGCTGATGTTAGACGTGGACACTTGTGCAACCAGCAAAAAATTGAGAGAAATCCCTCTTCTTGTTGGCCATTCACGCATCCTGTTTAGATACCCGACATATGACAGGCAATGGCCTGATCCTCAGACAGATTTCAATGATCAGGTAGGAGCAGCGGTGCCAGTGAGAGGGAAAGAGTGATGGCAGCAGTAGGCAAGTATCTACCATTGATGTTCAATGTGCAATGTGTACCAGGCCCCAGGGAAATTTGCCTGGAAACTACAAGGCGCAGGGCATTTTCAGTCTCTGCTCCAGTTCTATGGAACTCGTTGCCACCTCATATAAGAGCCATCCACGACCTGCGGTCCTTTACTCAAGCGCTTAAGGCATGGCTCTTTGGCAGAGCATTTGAGTTGTAATCTGAAATTTTAAATTGTTTTACTTGTTTGTGTAAGTCTAGTCTGTTTTACTCAGTTTATGTAAGTCACCCAGGGTACTTCGGATGGAGGGCGACTAATGAAATAATAAATTGATGATGATGATGAATGTGTGATTATATACAGAGGACCTTCAGTAATGGTGTGTTTATGGCTCATTTATTTATTTATTTATTTATTTATTTGGTGTGTTTATGGCTCATAATAGAAGTGTCCATCAGGTTAAAACATAAAAACAGTTAAAAACAAAGTTAAAAGAACTGCAAAATGCAATATAACAATTGCAGCTTCATAATTATCAGCCTCAGAATACTTCCCTTTCAGAACTTTTGAAGGTTTAACCAAACTCTGGAGCAGGGGTGCTCATTAGGTAGATTGCGATCTACTAGTAGATCGCGTAGGCCGTCCTGGTAGATCACAGGCAGAATGGGAGGAAGGCTCAGTCCTGCCCCGCAGGCTCCCGACGCCGCCCAGGTGCAGAAGGAGATTGGACTGGATGGCCCTTGGAGGTCTCCTCCTATTCTAGGAACCCATTGTTGTTGCTGTTGTTGTTATTATTATCAGAGACTGAATGGCCATCTGTGATGAATGCTTTGATTGTGTTTTTCCCTTATGGCAGAAGGAGGTTGGACTGGATGGCCCTTGGAGGTCTCCTTCTACTCTAGGAACCTATTGTTGTCGTTACTATTATTAGTAGTATTAGTTGTAGTAGCAGAGGCTGAATTAATATTATCATCATTATTATTATGAATGAATTCAGGGGCTTATTATACTCACATTTAGTTGAATTCAGTCTTAAAATATATTATATGGCTCTCACTGAATTTTTTTCCAATTTTTTTGATTTTATAGCTCTCTGAGTAGTGGGTAGGCAGATCATTTTGACTTGGTTGTTTTATAAGTAGCTCACATGGTCAAAACGTGTGAGCACCCCTGCTCTGGAGTGTGCCCCAATTTTGCTTAAAGCTGGACAAAGTCACAATACAGTGGAAAAACCCAGAAAAACTGCCATCATGATGAGTACAGGATTTTGGGGTAGCGTAGACAAACTCACAGAGAACCATAATTTATTAGATGTATGATAAGCACACGATCATAGGAGCATTTCCTACACAAAAACCATACATCCAACAACAAGATTATTAATGATAGCAGCAGCAGGATCAGCAGGAAGTTCTCATACAGTCTTTGAAGGGGACACATTTCTATCTCTTCCTCCTCCTAATTTAACCACTAAGTTGCTCCAAGTTGTGTTCATTTTATTCAAGGTGAAAGATGAGATGAGGAGGAAAAGCCTACAAAAATAATAAAAAAAGCAATGGCAACAAAGTGCTAGCTGGTTGTAATCATTAGAAGGTAGTGTGGTGTCAGATATGTGCTTTAAGTGACTACAAAATAGCTAGGAATAAGTCTTCCAGGGGAGCGATGATTTTTATACCAATGCTTTCTCAGTGGTTGGTATGATAGCTTCCCTTTTCCGGTATTGTGCCTGCTGTGGCTCAGCCTAAAATGTAGTCAAGCTTATCTTTTCTCCGGAGGTGATTTTTATGCCGTGACTTAAGAGTCAACTGGAATGCTTTATTCAGTTGTGACTTTGCATGCAGGTGTATTTTTCTTTAGAAGTACCACATCTGACATTGAGAATGGAGAATTTTATATATATATATATATATATATATATATATATATATATATATATATATAATATCTTTCAGGGAGAAATTCACTTTGGAAATCACAGTAAAAGTAAAGAAAGAGAGAAACCCTGATCCTTATTTAGAAGCACTGTTCAGAGCCCTAAAGAAACGTGCTTCTTTCTCATCTAACAATGCTGGCGTACAAAAACACTTACAAAGAAAGTTAATATTACAGTACTTGGGTAGCAGGAGGGGGGTGTCTCAAAATGACATTGTCCTTCATACAGTGTCCTTTATGCAATTGAGTAACAAAACAACAACTGCCAGTAAAGCTTTTAACACCACATATGCTCAAATTGTGCTAGTTTCTGTTAGATAGATTTGCTATCGATGCGACAGGTCACAATGCAATTTAGAAGCAATTAAAAGGTAATGAATGTGCTGAACTGAAACCTCTGCCTGGGAGGCTTTTTCTGTATACAGGAAAAAGCAGATAGATCTGTGCCCTTCAGTAATTTGGACTGGTGATTCGGAAATACATGCTTGACTGAAACAACTTTTTTTTAATATCAGGGGGATTGTTTGGAAATACTTTGCTGAGATTGCATGATTCCTCATAAATATGGTTGAATAACAAACCTTGTTTAACTGATCCTGGTATTGGTGAGTTTAGGGATCTAGATTTCTAGAAGTGCTTCAAAGGGTAAGAACCAAGCAGGGAGAAGGGGAATGCTAAATGTAGTTCTTACCTTGGATTTAGGCACCATGAATTAATTGGGCAGTGTGTTATTATTATTATTATCTCAACTTCTATACCGCCACTCCCCGGAGGCTCGGAGCGGTTTACAAGCATAACATATAAAAACAGAGAACATACAGTACTAATACAGAAGACAAATTAAACAATTTAAACAATTAAACAATTTGAGAACTTAATCCACCACATAGAGATCTACTGGGAGAGATCCGATGGCCTATAGTTCTCAGAAAGGCCGCTTACACTCCAGCCGTGGGCCCGGAGTGTAACTTAAGTCCCTTGCTGGTACCCGTATACTACCCTTAGGGGGAGAGGACCTGCTCTGCCCTGCTGGTTTTAAGGGCTGAAAGGCTCATCTTGTTTCTATCCCGGATATCATGCTCTGGAGCTGGGGACTGTTCTGAGATCTCACCCAGCTCCTGTAGCCAACATTCCAGAAAGTCCTAGGTCGAAACCTCTTTCATCTCTTGGCTGGCCCCGAATTCCCCTGTTGGCCAGGACCGGATGGAATAGCCCCCAACAGGGCCCTGCTGTCAGCAATAGTGCTGATCTCCGCATTTCTTCTCCGTTGGGGCAGTTGGGCGGGCTGCAGAGTCCTAGCTCTGGGTCCAGAGGAAGTTACTGTCAGACCCCAGCCTGGTTCCATAGCCAAGCCAGGCCAAAGCCATGTTGTTTCCAAGTTCCCAGCTAGGCCTGAGAGCACAGCTTTACAGAACCCTCTGTGTCAACCGGCGGTCAAGGGCAAGCACAGCCTTTACTCTTCCCAGGCCGATAAGGAGGCCTGGTACCACAAAGCCTCGGTGCCTCCCCAAAGCCCAGGTGCATTCACTAACAAGCTGACTTTCCAGCCTCTGCCAAGAGGTCCGGGAGGAGTAAGCCCAGCTAGTGGGTCTGAGAAAAAGTTCCAACGCAGCTTGCGTCTTCAAGGGAGAAAACCTATTTAAGTAGCTTCCCGTGGGCGTTCGGGATCTCACGCCACCGTTCAGCTTACCTTGTCAAGTTCCACGTACTCAAGTTCCAGTCTGGGCCATTGGGCCTTCAAGTCCTCGGACCCAAGTAATTGCCAAGCCTTGTTATCAAGAACTTATTCAGGATTTTGGCCCATTGGGGCATCAAGACTATTTCTTATTCATTGAACCTTTTTACTCCTTGGACTATTGCTTTGCAATACTGGATGCGGAGTGCATCATTGGACTATACTTTTATTTCTTTACCTCTTTTCATTTATTCTAAATAAAGCATTTAATCACGGCTGGTCTCAAGTGGTTTACTGAGGGGTCCTTCAGATCTAAGGTGCAACAGTTACGTTACCCCGAGCTGGAGCCGGGAAAGCATCATCAGTCAACTCTCGCAACGTTAGTATAGACTTCCTGTACTTCCTTAAGCAAACTGGAGCCCCAAATTCCTGCCTCCTCTTGAACCAAGACAATGAAAATACAATTAAAATTACATTTTAAAATTAAACATCTTTACTATTTTTAAAGGCTCAATTTCCATTGGGTAGAGGAAACCAAATTTACCAGATTCTACATTAGGAGTTCAAGTTTGTTTTATCCTCACATAATGAATGAATAAATTTATAGAAGTTATTCTCACTACAAGACATTGATATGAGCAATTTTGTGTGATTTTGAGACAGATGTTTATGTATTTATGTAACTCATACATGGGCAACTTCAGCAAAGTAGAGCACCAATTTTCCGTTGAATTCTACTTGTTGGTTTGTTTGTCATTTACTTCCTGGGTTTGTTTGACAAGTTTTCAACTGAAAATGGGGACTTGTGGGGGTTGAGACAGGTGTACATGTACTTTGAATGATATTGCTATTGTAGATTGTGTTTTGGTGCATTTGGGATAATTTTCCTGGGGGGAGGACTGTAGTAGTAAAAGGAAACAAACATAAAAGGGGGAGGACATCGTGCAACCCATGGTCTATAATTTTACCATCCTGATGTAAAAGCACAAACATTCACATTTCAGTAACTATTGACTGAATTACATGGACTAAACAAAACAAACACTATTGGATGAGCTCTGGATGATATCACGTTAGAGGTCTAACGCACAGGTCTCCATTTTCCAATTGCCAGTTTGCTCCTGCAATTTCTGGGAAATGTAGTTTAGGACAGAGCTTTTGCAATTCTCTGCCAGAGAAGTCACTGGCTTCCCCAAACTACATTTCTCAAAATAATGCAGAAGCAAATCAAGCAATAGGGAAACACAGACCTGTGCTTTAGAACTCTAATGTGACATTGTTCTCTATGCATCTTTTTGATAAATCAGTCTGCCATTTTGTGTTTGCTTGTTGGGGGTGTGCCCTTACCTACACAGAGAAAAAATCATGTAGTTTTGCATAGACATTTTGTACAAAGTATGAAAAACATGGATCTCCAAAAAACTCTTTTTGGAGTCCTTGCTAAAAAAAAAAATCTCTGTCCAGACCTTTTCCTTGCAGAAGAATTAGTGAGCACAAAATCTTGCAAAATTTGAGATTTGTAAAATCAATCTCCCCCCCGAAATGATATGTTATGCACAATGAGCAGTATCAGGAGCTCCACGGAGAACAGAAAGACCAAGATCCTGTCAGGGATAATTAGGAAATGCTTCACTAATGAGCAATTTTATTAATTTTCCTTCTGCTTCAAGTATATCATTGAAAACAATTTGCTTTATAAAGGCTATGCACAATTTGGGACTCAATCTGTGCAAAATTTGGTTGTTTATGTGCAGGAGACACAATTTTCTGTGTGGAAAAATATCTCAATACAGAAATACTGGTACCTGTGCATAAAGTACTGTTTTCTATGCAAAGCAACAGTATGAAAAATGTTATGCAGAATAAATTCGCCTTTAAAGAATTTTTCTGTACAGAAAACAACCTTTTCTGGGCATGGATTAATATTCAGTGCTGAAATATTATAAACTTAAAAGCTAAAGGCAGAAAGCTTTAATCTTGATGGCCACTCTGTCTGACTTTGGAACAGCTGTCCTTAAACAAAAGTCTGCAGGGAAAGATCGGAAAGAATTGGAATATATCCACATACTGCAGTCTGTCGACAGTAGACCAAGTTGAGGCAATAGTGTCCTGGAATACTACGCATACAGTAATGCCAATTAACAATCTTGCTTAATTAGGGTTCTCTTGTCCAGTTTATTATAACTTCTTTCTAGCATCCAGCTACTTTTCATTTACTCCTACCGTTGTTCATGTGATTATCCACTCATCTTGGCTATAGGCAACATCTTATCTTTTGTTATTGTTCCCCAATGTTACCTCATCACCATACCCACAAGTTTTGCTTTTCTATGGCTTTACATATACACAGTCTTCTTATTGAGGTCTGTTCCTAGGCACATCACTTCATGCATCTGATGAAGGAGGCATAAACATTATTGAACAAGGTTTTCCATGATCTTCTTGCACCCCAAAAAAAAACTAGTCAAATGTGGGCTAGATAATAACAGTGTTTGGTTGATTTGTAATTGGTTAAGTAACCAAACCCAAAGCATGCTCACCATGGCTCCTTTTCATTCTGGAAAGTGGCTTGTGAGGTGCCACAGGGATCTGTCCTGGGTCTGGTGCTTTTCAACATCTTTATCAATAACTTGGATGAAGATTTAGAGGGCATGCTTACCAAGTTAGCAGATGAAATTAAATTGGGAGGAAGGGATAGCCTCCAGAAGTGAGGTTCAGAACTCAAAATGACCTCAACAGATTAGAGAGTTGGGCCATAACTAACAAAATGAATTTCTACAAGGAGAAATGTAGGCTACTTCACTTAGGCAGAAAAGAATGAAATGCACAGATACAGGATGGGTGACACCTGGCTCGATAACAGAACATGTAGGAGTTGTAGTAGTGCAATGGGTTAAACCCTTGTGCTGGCTGAACCGCTGACCTCAAGGTCAGATGTTTGAATCTATGAAATGGGATGAGCTCCTGTCTGTCAGCTCCAGCTTCTCATGCGGGGACATGAGAGACTCCTCCCACAGGAAGGTAACACATTTGGGTGTCCACTGAGCAACGTCTCTGTAGACAGCCAATTATCTCACAGTAGAAGTGACTTGCAGTTTCTCAAGTCACTTCTGACACAATAAAAAAACAGAACATGTTAAAAAGATCTTGATGTCTTCATGGACAACAAGTTCAACATGAGCCAACAAAGTGATGCAGCAGCTAAAAGGCCAGTGGGATTTGGGGCTTCATCAAATTCATCAAATTCTAATGCTGTATGTTTATGGTTTTATATTGTATATTGTGTGTTGGCATCAAAGGAGTATAGTATCTAGATCAAGAGAAGTAATGCTGTCCCTCTTTTCTGCTTTGGTCAGACCTTCCAATGTTATCCCCTTTCCACATCGCACATGCAAGCAAGTGTATGTGCATGCACCTAGAGACACACACTAACACAAACCAACCTTGATCTCATTTAGTCATCCATAAATATGTAAATGAATGAAAATATGTTTTTTACTTCACTCTAAGTTATTTATTTCTCAAGTGGTATGCTGGAGCACACAAGGATGTTGTACAAGTCTAAATCAATAGATTTTCATAATCTAGATGGTTGTGATATTACTTCACACCAGGACAGAATTGCAAGATTAAATCATGGTGCATAATTTGATGGTAAGTTTACTGAAAATAATGTATCATTCCAGATTTTCTGTCAAAATATTTTGATCAAGTTTATTAAGATAGATATGTGAAAGGAGGAATAAAAATGAGGGGATATAGAGAATGGTTTGGAGACCTATTATGTATTTATTTATTGCATTTATATACTGCTTTTCTCTGCCCTATAGGGACTCAAAGCGGTTCAAAACATAATCAATGGCAAAATTCAATGCCTCACTTGTATAAAACATCACATATCAGATTGACAGCATGACAATAGATTAAAACCATTAAAACTATAAAACTATAACAAAAATTGCAGACACAACATAAAACATTTGGACATTGCATCAGTCCCTGGTGTCTTTATCTACTTCCATATGGTTTGGAAAATACGGGAATGTAGGGTTCCAGCTTGGTGGGCTTGGGGAGACCCCGGGGGCTCCGGACCAGGTATCAGCTGACCTAGGAGAGTCAGAGGATGATGGGTAGCCTGATGGTTATGACACTTCAGAAGAGAGCCTGCAATGGGATAATACATGGCTGCAAGGTTATGGGAATTCAGATGGGTGTAGTGAAGATTCCATGGAAATAGACTCAGATGAATATGAAAGACCAGGCGGCCTTGGGTCTCAAGAATGAGTGGCTACTCCCTTCCCAGATGGTGCGATGGGAGACGAGGAGTTGCCTGGTTCCCATTCTGATAACGATGCAGCTGTACACACTAATGAGAAGGAATTCAACAGGAGAGCCAGTATCTCTGCTTCAAGGAGAGATTGGAAAAGAGGGGTGCGTTGGATGCACAAAAGTTAGATTCCTTTATCAATCTGGTCTGGGAACATTCTCGCCAGATCTGAAGCCATGTTTGGCTTGACCACGTCTCTTGTTCCTGACTCCAAGTTCTTGCTAACCGCCAGGGCGGTTTGGTTGCTGTTTGCTAGTGACCACAATTGCGGCCGGACTCAAGTGCCACGTTTGACCGCGAGAGCGTTTGCTTCGTTTTGGAACTTTGTTTGGGATTCCATCCGCTTTGATTTTTACTCTGGACTAAGTGAGCTCTTTTTGGATTGCTTTCTTTTTACTTCTTTGGACTATTTTTATCTTTTATTCTAAATAAAGAACATTTATTGCATTTGCCTGTGTGTGTGTGATCTGGGCGGCGGGGGCGGGGGGGCTGCCTGTGTTCTGAGGTGCAACATGGAATATCTTATTTTAATGCATTCTGAGTATTGGGTGAGTAATCAACTGCAATAAAAACATCAGGATTAATTCCTCATTTTCCTCCTTTTCCATCTCTTCCTTTCCTTCTCTTCCTGATCTACAGTCCAACTCATCCCCCCGCCCCCAAAAGACTAACTCAAGTCAAGGCACAGCATTTTTATTTTTAATACACTTATACACAATTATTCCATATTTTTATATTTTCAAAAGATAGTATAATTCTTGGGAAGCCCACAAATTTTCCTGAGATCTCTGTATTGCTGCCTGCAGGATTAATGGCTTGGTAAATGAGGCAGAACTGCCTGCACTGTTAATTAATGGTGGTATATGTCAAACACTGATAAAATCAAAATGATGGATAGAACATTAAGCCATGAAGTTCAGATTGGTTTATCCTTGTTCTGAAGATTTATAGGAAACAGCACAGGTCAAGGCTATGTTGGCCCAATACAGTTATGAGTGGTCACTCCTTCTAACATGTTTCCCCATAATATTGTGGGATGGTTAGCCATATTGCATTCCTCTTTCTAAAATATAGCTATATGCTTTTTGTTACATACACTTTGACATTATCCTCTGTTAAATGAAAAATAGTTCAATTTTCAAATTACCAATATAGATGGCCATATAGTGCCTTGAGTAAACCTCTGTTAATGGAATCCAGAAAGTGTGTGAAAACCAAACTCTCTTTCACAATTCCAAAATTAAACAAGTGTTATCACAACTTTCTTCTGAGTGCAGGGTTTTAATATACTCAACCAAGAGAACACTATACTTTCACACAAATTTGGTATTAGTAACTGTCATTCCGCTGTTGATTAAAATTCCTACAGATGTGTTTAAGTGCTGGAATGGTGTAAGTGTAATTATTGGGTTTTGTTGTTGTTGTTTTAAAATAGTGCTATTTAATTCAGATTTCTGTGAGAGTTTCTGGCTGTTGTAATCAAACCCTACAGTTGCTTCTACACAGCACATATTCCAGATCAGAATGTGGATTAAAGAAATCCAGTTCCACTGGAGAATCTCCACAGGCACCCCAGGAACTGCAAAAAAAGATTCCACAGAGTCTACAAACCTCTCCTTATGGAGAACTGATGCAGTAGAAAGACATACATTTTTCTTACCCCATTGTGAGTAAAGCACTAATTGCACCAGTCAATTGGGTGAGAATCAGCAATGGCACTCATCTTCCAATTAGAAAAAAGTGGGATGGAGGGCAGAGTGGAGTGATTTCCTCTCAAGGTGGAGAAGGAAAGATGTTTGTTTATCTTCCCAAGAGTGCCATATCTGGATCCTGCATCATGATATTCCAATGATGATGCTACAAAAGCACGGCACATATTCCTTCTGAATTTCAGCTCTGCCATGTCCATACACTGATCAGCTGCCACACATTTTAGCCCCCGTTTTTGTACTTTTTTCTGACATTTTATACACATGTTTTCTATGTGGATATGTGTTGCAGCATGTATTAGGGGCTTCCTTTTTCTACACACACACACACACACCTTTATAATCCACATCATTTTGAATAGATGGGGCCTATATTTTTGGGACAGTCTGTGTGAATAAAAACAGTGTTGTGTAGTGAATGCAGAATTGGACTAGGAGTCTAGGGGTGCATCCAAGAAGCCACTTTATTACGGGAATCTCCACAATAAAAAGGGGGTTGTCCAGATGACATCTTAGACAAACCTGAATTAATCCACCACAAACCAGGAAAACCTTGTTGTATTAGTGTTTTATATTATGTATTGTTGCTGGCAACCCCCCCCCCCCCCCGGGTGTGTGTGAGAAGAGCGGGTTAGAAATACAGTAAATAAATTTTTAAAAGATTTTTTTTAAAAAAAATCCACTTTTATTTCCATTTATGAGAGTGATTTGACAGATCATAGCTATGGAATATTCACTCTCTTTCTGACAGAAACTTTTAAAACTGAGTTATAATGAAGTGCAAATAACATGCACCTGGTTCTTCTTTTAAAACAAATATTCGCATTTTCAGAGTATTTACTTGGCTTTGGCGGTTTATGATCATTTTCCTTGGTTACCAGTTTACATAGAATTTACAGCCTCATGCATAATAATAGCAATGCAAATTCAGAACCAATTCAGAATGTGCAGAGAAGGAGGTTTAATGCTGCCATCCTGCACACTACATCTACATATATTCTTCTAGTGCTTATTAGCTCAATGTTGTGAATCATTTCGACTTTATTTGTATATAATTTTATTTTTTAATGACAGCCTGCCTCCGAGGAATGTGTTCTGAAACTGAATAGAATCAAAGTTCAAATTCTTCTGCATTCAACAAATACCTGCAATTTAGATGGGAATTATATATCCTAGGAGAAATCTGGAGCTCCCAATCCTGGGTTTGCAACATGAACTAATCTGCACAAGTGGGACACAATTGATAGCTGCAAGATGTGTAATTCTTCCCAATTACCCATGCTTTCAAACACTCAATTGTTGTCTTGTACTTTCTAAATTTCTTTCAACATTCTTTTCAAATCCTGTAACTTTAGAAAATCACTTGATAACCACATGGTAATTTTGTACCATGCAATTAGTATATTGTTGAGATAAGCAGAGAACAAAATCTTTACATTATCATTCCTCACATACAGGAATAAATAATTTCTGTATTTTTTTGACTGGATGAGAGAAAAATCAAAAGTTCTTCACAGTTCTCAAAATGTAGTCTCATTGTTTGTATAGGAAATTCACTGCTTCCAATACAGGAAATGTGTTTTATGCATTTACCTTTCTGCACAAAGCGATCCTTCAAAAGCCTCCCCAACAAACTTTTTACTGTTGCTCTATTCCACTCAACAAGGGTTTTTCAACTATTGGGAAATACATTATGCTGCTAACAAATTGCTTCAGTCGATATTTTTTAACCTTTTTTGAGCCGCGGCACATTTTTTACATTTACAAAATCCTGGGGCACACCACCAACCAAAATGACACAAAATGACACTCTACCACTGTAATAAATATAGTTAATGTGTTTTTAAATGTATTTATATATTCCTGACTGTGAGAGCCATTCAACAGTGGAACTCTCAGCCCTGGAGTGTGGTGGAGGCTCCTTCTTTGGAGGCTTTTAAGCAAAAGCCATCTGTCAGGGGTGCTTTGAAGGCAATTTTCCTGCATATTGGGTGAAAGAGGCCCACGACGTCTCCTCCAACTCTAGGATTCTATGAATCTTTGGCTATGCCAAAGGAATTCCAGCCTGTGAAGGCCAGAGAGCAGAGCTAAAGAGGCAGGAGGGGAAAGGAAGCCCGGAAGTCAAGAGGCAGGACTGGGCTGTCTGGCTCCTCCAAAGGGATCTGAGTCTCTTATGGTCAGATATGGTAGCTGAAGAGGCAGGAGGGGAGTCTGAACACAGAGGAAGAAGAAGAAGAAGAAGAGGCAGGGCAGGGTATCTCGGGAGGGGAGGGGGGAAGGGAGGGAGACCTCACCACCTGAGAGGAGGCTAGTCATAGATGCAGGAGAAGTGCCAGAAGGAAGGGAGAGCTGGGCCAGGCCCCTCGCTCTCTCCTCAAGGCCCTGGAAGAGGTGGCCCTTGGCTGGCTGGCTGGCTGGCAGGCAGGTGGGCGAGTTTGGGGAGGCCGCACCGGCCCTTTCTCGACCCCAGAGGAGTCACTCCACCCCTCTCCGCCGCTAAGGCCACTTCCCCCACCCCTTTCCTACCTCCTCTTCCTTCCTTCCTTCTTTCCTAACTCTTCACTCGTCTCTGCCTCGTCAACATGGCAGAGGCAGTGTTTGCTGCGAAGGGGACGGGATCAGAGTGATGTCACTCCCTCCCTCCCTCCCCCCTCTGGAGAAGAGGAGGCCAATGGAAAGCCAAGGGACGGGCCCCCTGGGCTCCCGATTGGCCGCCCGCGAGGTTTGTCGTCGGCTGCCACTCTCGGCCCCGCCCCGCCCTTCCGCCAGGCTCATTTCCATGCTTAAAGGGACAGAGGCCAATTTCCCATGGCACACCTGATGATCGCACGGCACACTAGTGTGCCGCGGCACACCGGTTGGGAAACACTGCCCTAGGCAATACATAAGAATAGAAATATTTATTCATTTATTTATAGTAATTATACTTCACTCTTCAGCCACAAAGTTTCTCAGGGTGGTTTGTTAATTTGACAGTTCCTTGTCCTTGTTTAGATTTTGCAATCTAAATGAGACATGACATACAAATAAAAGAGTATAGCAGTCCAGCAGAAGCTGCTGCGGCTGTTCTCCCTCCTAGGACAGGGCAGTGGTGGTTGTGATGCATCTGGTCTGATATGTCATAGCTGTGCCTGCCTCCTCTTTTCTTCCTCTGAGGCCAGGGCAGTGACAGGGAAGACTTTTTATCTGCCTCTGTGCCTGGCCTGGTAAACTGGTAAACTGATTTTAGCAAATCAGTTTACCAATACTGAAGCTAACCATAGAGATAATCACTCCTGGTTTTCTTTAGGCCATCTGTACTATTTCTATGCAGGAAAAGTTGCTTTAAAAATATGAATGAATTTGTCTGTGTTCACTCGAATCCCTTAGTTTGATATTTTATCTTAAACAGCACCAATATTGGTATCTTAGGTGAATTATAGGTTATATAATAAACAGTCCTATTCCCAGACAATTTTCTGCCTGAGTCACAAGATCAAAGTGGCTCCTCCCTTTAGTCCACATACAGAAGCTGACTGGGGTGGCAGGTTTATTCCTTCAACACTGGCAATGAAATATTATATTTCATCATTAGGAGGTGCAGGAAAGGCTGTGTAATACACATAGTTGTCTACTTAAAGAAAGGAGAATGGCTAGACTGCAGTGTTTCTCAACCTGGGGGTCGGGACCCCTGGGGGGGTCACAAGGGGGTTTCAGAGGGGTTGCCAAAGACCATCAGAAAACATAGTATTTTCTGTTGCTCATGGGGGACTGTGTGGGAAGTTTGGCCCAATTCTATAGTTGATGGGGTTCAGAATGCTCTTTGATTGTAGGTGAACTATAAATCCCAGCAATTACAACTCCCAAATGTCAAGGTCTATTTTCCCCAACATTTGGGCATGTTGAATATTCGTGCTAAGTTTGGTCCAGATCCATCATTGTTTGAATCCACAGTGCTCTATGGAAGTAGGTGAACTGCAACTCTAAAACTGAAGGTCAATTCACACCAAACCTTTACAGTATTTTCTGTTGGTCATGGGAGTTCTGTGTGCCAAGTTTGGCTCCGTTCCATTGTTGGTAGAGTTCAGAATGCTCTTTGATAGTAGGTTAACTATAAATCCCAGCAACTACAACTTCCAAATGACAAAACCAACCCCCCATCCCCAAGCCCACCAGTATTCAAATTTTGGTGTATCAGGTATTTGTGCCAAATTTGATCCAGTGAATGAAAATACATCCTGCGTATCAGATATTTACATTACGATTCGTAACAGTAGCAACATTACAGTTATGAAGTAACAACAAAAATTGTTTTATGGTTGGGGGTCACCACAACATGAGGAACTGTATTAAGGGGCCATGGCATTAGGGAGGTTGAGAAACACTGAGCTAGAGGCTTTGTGCCATCACGCCCAGGCACTCGAAGGCTAAAGCTAAGATGTGCTCTCTAACTAAAGCCTGGGGGACTGCGGGTGCCTTCTCTTGGAGCTCAGGGGTCCCAAAAAGTAAAACTACCTCAGGATGGAATAAAACAAAGTCCTTTATTTGAACAAAGTTCTGGAAGAACTTGGTGCAGATCTTAATAGTTTTAATAAGACGATGAAACAATCTCCCTAGATGGTTCTTTCTCTATACTTGGTTGCTGGGATAAAGATTGAAAAATCCCCCTTTGCTTCCACCAATGATAGGGAAATCCGGGGATATTCCTATCCTGACTCTGGCTGGCTATTTAGGAAGAATGGATCTTCCCCTATCTAAGCACAGAGTGAGTTTTATAGGCAGAACTAGTGAAGGTTGCAGCCAGATAGCCCCCAAAAATATAACAGGATAGTGCAGGACTATAACAAGGTATATTGGCTAACTATACACACTACAACAAACACAAGATATGTTAAGATAAGATAGTACTTACAATGGCCTGTCTAAACTGACCTAGCTTGACCAAAGCACATCTGAGTCGTTCCCTAGCCTGGAGAACTCTGAAGAGAGATCTCAAAATGGAGAACTCATCCCCAGGGAAAAAAGGGGCGGGCTCCAAACCAAAGGGATACATTTTGCAGGGCTCCAGCAGCAAGCCTCTGCAAAACTGGCTGCAAACCTGTAAATGATTAACAAACAGGGTGCCAGTGGGTCTATGGTAACCTAAAGGAAAATGCAAGGGGATGCCGTTTTCTAGAACTGGAGGGTAATACAAGACAGATGTCTGGAAGACAGAACAGGCTTTATGTGGAGAACAGCCAGTACCTTCTGTCTGGGGTAGGAGCTCCCACCCCTTTTGTGGTGGGTGTTCAAAGAAATAATAGAAAGATCTAGTCATATATATTTTCATAGAGAGATGAAGCAAACCTCTTTGCACTATAAGAACTTCCTCCCTGAATTCTCCTCAAGAGAGACATTCTCTTTTTATGAAGTACAACAGCAATGAAAGCGGTAGAATCAGCTGGCCATATTTTCTCAGGAAACCATCTTCTCAATTGCTTATATTTATTTGTGAAAATATATATCTAGGTTTCCATTTAGTTCCGAGAATTGAGGGCCTGTGCAACTCAAGTGACATTCCCCACCAATAACTATGTCATGATTTTTAGATCCTCTAGTTTATTCAGGTTCATTGAATAAAAGCACTTTCTGAGTATACAGAGGCAGAGGCTAGACGGAATGAATCCATGGGAACTGTGCTATGTGCTCTGCTCTGCCAGGGTTAGCAAAAGCTTTAGAAGAAGTCAGTCATCGGAGAAGAAAGCTGAGCCTGATTTCTGCAGAAAAGGTCAGGGCCATGGCTGCTGTATAAATCTTATCTGCAACACCAAGGGAAAGGAAAGTCTGCAGGCGTTTTTCAACTTGCATTTTGTTCCTGCATTATGTTATGTGTCACAGAATAACACCACATAACCCCATTTAATGTGATGTGCCATCATTTTTTATTAAAGCAATTTATTTCCACTGCCCCCTGGAAATGGGTGGAAGTTCTATTACATTGAATGGATTTCACAGGCTCCAATTGCAGAGAGTTTACAAATATAGGTATCTCAGAGTGAGACTTTCCCTACAACAAAGGTTATCTCCAATGTTCTGAAATACTGAATAGTTAGCACAGCAGTCACCAGTTCTGTAAAACGGAAATTTCTAGGAGGGAAACATTGCATCACTCAGGAAACTGTCGTTCTGACAGAGTAGACGATATTGAGCTGTATACAACAGACCTTGGAATCCAGCTAGAATATGATGAATAGAGGAAACTGGAGGCCATTTTCTACAGTCAGCAGAATCCTGATCTGGATTTCTACAAGCTGCAAATGTGAATAAGGGGAGGAATAAATGATCCCGCCGATACCCTATGCCCCTATAAACATAGAAAACTGGCTTAAGTCAAATAGAGTTGCAGCTCAGTAAATACAGTAGATGCCCTCCAAGGCATTATTTCTTTAACAGAAAATTTGGTACTAAAGGCAGAAATAATCATGGAAAGAATAGAAATAGGTTTTCTACCTACAACAAAGAAAACCACTTCAGAATGTTTCAACAAGCTTTTTATTCAATATACACATGTGAAATGAATCTAACAGGTAAGGTAAACCCTTCAAAAACAACTTAAAATAGTTTCAACTTTCTAGAGATCACTCAAAGACTTCTTCCAAAATGTACCCAGGGATTATTGTTTTCTTTCATGACTTCCCTATTTTCTTTCAATTATATTTGGCTAGTCAAATTTATACATAGATCTATGTTTCATTAATTGGTTTTGTGGTGGCTCGTGAGGCAGATTTATCTGTTTTCCCCTTCTGCCTCTAGTTTGTTGTTTATGCATTTTCAGTAAGAGATTCTGTTGTAGGTGGGCACACATAGCGAAAGTAAGATGGACAAAAGTTGGATTTTTCCCATCTTGGAGAAAGCTCTCTCCTGGAGATCATTAAACTTAGGCTACCTAGTGTAGGGAAATACATTATTTTAAACTGTTTACTTACAACCTTGTCACATTGTTGCGCCGTAGACCTGAAGGACCCCTCAGTAAACCACTTGAGACCAGCCACAGTTAAATGCTTTATTTAGAATAAATGGATAGAGTAAAGAAAATAGAGATATAGTCCTTTGATGCTTCCAAGCACCAGGTATTGCAAAGCAATAGTCCAAAAGCAATCAGGAACAAAAGGTAAAGAGTCTTGATGCCCCAACGGGCTAATCCACAGGGAAGCTCTTAGCACAAGGCTTGGCAAATAGAGTTCAAAGGCTCACAGGCCAGGCAAAGCTCCGTGAAAACAAGGCAGGAATCCAAACGTTGACGAGAGATACTACACATCTCCCAATCCCTACTCTTATAGATCTCAAAGGCTGTGATGGTAACGACGTACCGGTACGTCGGAACTAGTTCCCATAACAGTTTCCTGGCTGGTCTCTCTCAAGACTCCCATCACAGATTGGTATGTGACCCCTATTAGCACTGGCACCTGGATGGACGGGAGTTAACCCGTCTCTGCCTTTCCCTCGCTGCTTATCAGCTCGGGATGGAACTAGGCTGTTTTTGTCCTTGAACGGGGAATGAACTGGAGACCTTTGCAACCTTTCGCTTTTAGGCTTTGCAGACTCTCCAAGGCTTTGGATTTAACATGGTATTGGTCTTGCTGAGGGCCAGGGGCAGGCTGGGGTATGACACACATGGCTGCTGGAATTTATCTGCCTTGTTGGGGGGCATGGGAAACCCAGTGCCCCACACTTCGCAGAACCTTCATAAGTTGATCCCATGGGGGGGGGGAATGGGCTGTGCGGCTTCCCCTTTGCTCCTAATCATTACATGGGTAGCCTCCTGTTTTGTCGTGGTGGCAGCATGTACCAGCTCTGCCATCCTTCACCCACAGAGCCACACTAGTGTCATTTGATGGGAGTCAGTGGGCTCCCTGGGTGACCTGGGCTAAATCAGTGCATTCTGGCAAATTTAGCCCTTTGTGATGAGGTTGTAATTACATTTTGCTTAGATTTTAGATTGCTTGCTTAAGCAAGTATTCAAGACTTGCTCAAATGGGAGGAGAAAAACTTCCTTGTCCTTCCATCCTAGGCTGTGTTGTTTCCCCCCTACTGGGTAGAAAGGACCTTGTTCTACTTATCTGAATTGGAAATCAAAACCAAAGAAATTGAAAAATCCGACATGTTTGAAAATCAATGAGATCTTTCTTAGCTAGCACTCATATTTTTAACATGAGGATTTTGGATTTGTCATTCAGTATTTAAAAATGTAACAAAATAAAGACTTTAGGGATCAACTAGTTCCTACCAAACTATCCTTATCCTAACATGCCACCCTCTCAGACTCTAGGCCAAACTCATATGCATTTCAGTAGCTTCTGACTGTGAGCTCAGTCTGAATATGTTCTGTAGAATGACCCTGGAGGAAGCAGTTAGAGTACCAAGTAGTAGTGAGACAATTTTATTCCCTTATAAATGGAAATAACTGAAGAAAATTATTAGCATACTGACATTGTTAGCTTCAAATGGTGTTAACCTCTTTTTTAAGGAATGTATTTTACTTCCCATCCATAAATGTGTTTTTCCAATACGTGATTGCAGCTCTCATTTTCTTTCTTGAAGTTTAATTGTAGTCATAAAGATTATGCCTACAATTATGTATATCTATCTATCTCTCTATCTATATTATCTATCTTATGGATTTGGGACTGAAGTTTGTGTATGTTCATGGCTTATGGAGCCAATGGTTCAAGGCTTGATTCTGAGACTCAACCAAGCACCTGTCCTCCTTATATGTGAAGGGGATGAATAGACATTTACTCAAACAGTTAAATCAACACAACTGGGAGGTGTTGAATTGAAGAAGACTGACAGACAATGTTCAAGCGCAGCCTAGTATACAGTTTGAATTTTTGAACAGAATGAGTAAATTTCTTCTTGCAACTCTTTATTGTAAGATCTGTTTGATAATGGAATAAACTGTGTCATTGTGGTGGATTCTTCTTCTTTGGAGATCTTTAAGCAGAAATCGGATGAGCATCTTTCAGGGGTGCCATAATTATGTGTTCCTGTGCGGCAGATAGATGATTGAATGACCTTGTGATCCCTTCCAAATTTATTAATTAATTAATTATTTCCACCATTTATGCCCCGCTTCTTCTCAACCCCCGAGGGGGGGGGGGGCTCAGAGCGGCCTCACAACGGCAACGATTCGAAGCCACAAAATATACATATAATAAAAACAACAGTTAAGAGTAAAATACATTAAAATTCAATCAACATTAAAATGCATCATGAACATTCACCACAGGTAAAACAGTATTCCATCCATAAGCATTAGGTCTTATCCACCGGTTTGCCATCTACCCAATCTCAGGTGCCGTATCGTGCTAAAGTGCAAATGCTTGGTCCCATAACCAGGATTTCACTATTTTTATGAATGCCAGGAGGGATGAAGCTGATCGAATATCAATAGGGAGTGCATTCCACAGATGGGGAGCCACCACCGAGAAGGCCCTATCCCTCATCGCCACCAACCGCATTCGAGATGTAGGCGGGAGCGAGAGCAGGGCCTCCACGAATGATCTTAAGGTACAGGATGGGATGTGGCAGTTGATGCGTTCAGACAAGTAAGCTGGGCCAGAACCGTATAGAGCTTTAAAGGTCAAAACCAGCACTTTGAATTGAGCTCGGAATTGGACAGGCAGCCAGTGGAGCTGACACAACAGGGGGGTGGTCTGCTCCCTGTATGTAGCTCCCATTAGTAGTCTGGCTGCCGCCCGTTGGACTAGTTGCAGTTTCTGAACTGTCTTCAAAGGCAGCCCCACGTAGAGTGCATTGCAGTAATCTATTCGGGATGTGACCAGAGCGTGGACCACCATAGCCAAATCAGACTTCCCAAATCAAATACATCATCACATTTGAAACAAAAATCTTGCTGATGACATAATTGCCTATATGTTAGTCCAAATCCCAAACGAACTGCCAAAGAAAACAGATCTATGGAAGTTGGATGTGTCCTTCGAGCCTGTGCAATGGATTTTTTCTGGTGCAGCGCAGTGTGCACAGAACTGGCCTCACCCTTTAAACCAAAGGTTCATCTGCTGGGGCCTAGCAAGCTTGGGTGGTGGCAGCAAGGTCGTCAGGTCATAGGTTTGATTAGCGTTTCCTTCTCTTAGTTGGTTGACCTTACAAGGCTAGACGAGCACCATCTGCCCAGGTTTGAAATCAGAGTCTTCCTTCTCCTATGATGGTTGCCAAAAGGCTAGAGAGCCCATCCTGCCCTTTGACGCTCTTTGTCAGACCCTTCGGTTGTGACCTGTCTGCAAAGGGGCGCCAATGGAGAGGATATGGATACAGTTGTTAAATGGTGAGCCAACATTAATATACACACAATAGATTCAATTTAGCTGTGTAGCTGAGAAAGCTGCTACATCCAGCTCTTTCAATGCTAATAACAGGTTTTGAAAGACTTTGCATGTATCCATCCTACTCTGGATTGGATCTATACTTGACACTAAAGCTAGTAAAAGTTATCTTTCTAGAATACAGCTCCAAGAATTCTTCAGCCAGTCTTCCACTTGCCATACTCACTATGGGATTCTGGGAGATGTAGTTCCAAAAAAGGGTTAGGAAAGGTGAGTGACACAAAGAAATCCAATTGGCTACACTAAAGCTGAACAACATTCATTCTGAAGTTCCTATCCCCAGGCATGAATAGAGAAAGAAATAAGCTTATTAATTTTTGTAAAACACTCTTGGCTTTTCTTCGTGAATGAAGATTCAGGAAGGATTCATCCCACGCTTTCTACAAGTGTGTTGATGACTAAAAAGGCCAATCCGAGAAGTTGGATGTGTCCTTCGAGCCTGTGCAATGGACCTTTCTGGTGGAGCGCAGCGTGCACAGAACTGGCCCACCCTTTAAACCAAAGGTTTGTCTGCCGGGGCCTAGCAAGCTGGGACGGTGGCAGCGAGGTCCTCAGGTCGTAGGTTTGATTATTGTTTCCTTCTGTTAGATGGTTGACCTTACAGGGTTAGACGAGCACCATCTGCCCAGATTTGAAATTAGAGTTTTCCTTCTCCTAGGATGGTTGCCAAAAGGCTAGAGAGCCCATTCTGCCCATTGACGCTCTTTGTCAGACCCTTCAATTGTGACCTGTCTGGCATGGGAGGCCCTACCAGTGGCTATTATGCCACCGCCAGCATAGCTCACAACTTCATTAGGGTACGCAAGCCTCTCCCCCACTGCAAGGGGGTGCCAATGGAGAGAATATGGATGCAGTTGTTAAATGGTGAGCCAACATTAATATACACATTCAATTTAGCTGTGTATCGGAGAATGTTGCTACATCCAACTCTTTCAATGCTAATAACAGGATTTGAAGGACTTTGCATGTATCCGTCATACTCTGGATTAGATCTATACTTGACACTAAAGCTAGTAAAAGTTATCTTTCTAGAATACAGCTCCAAGAATTCTTCAGCCAGTCTTCCACTTGCCATACTCACTATGGGATTCTGGGAGATGTAGTTCCAAAAAAGGGTTAGGAAAGGTGAGTGACACAAAGAAATCCAACTGGCTACACTAAAGCTGAACAACATTCATTCTGAAGTTCCTATCCCCAGGCATGAGTAGAAAAAGAAAGAAGCTTATTAATTTTTGTAAAACATTCTTGGCTTTTCTTCTCGAATGAAGATTCAGGAAGTATTCATCCCATGCTTTCTACAAGTGTGTTGATGACTAAAAAGGCCAATCCGAAAAGTTGGATGTGTCCTTCGAGCCTGTGCAATGGACCTTTCTGGTGGAGAGCAGCGTGCACAGAACTGGCTTCACCCTTTAAACCAAAGGTTCGTCTGCCGGGGCCTAGCAAGCTGGGACGGTGGCAGCGAGGTCCTCAGGTCGTAGGTTTGATTATTGTTTCCTTCTGTTAGATGGTTGACCTTACAGGGTTAGACAAGCACCATCTGCCCAGATTTGAAATTAGAGTTTTCTTTCTCTTAGGATGGTTGCGAAAAGGCTAGAGAGCCCATCCTGCCCATTGAAGCTCTTTGTCAGACCCTTCAGTTGTGACCTGTCTGGCATGGGAGACCCTACCGGTGGCTATTATGCCACTGCCAGCATAGCTCACAACTTCATTAAGGTACGCAAGCCTCTCCCCAATGACAAGGGGGCACCAATGGAGAGGAGTAAAACATATAATTAGCTTTATTTATAAATTATTTCTCAATAGGCAAACAGGGGGTCTAATGGAGGTGAGAGAGGAGAGAAAATGGCTACAGGTTAGAGCAGTGTTTTTCAATCTTTTTTGAGCCGCGGCACACTTTTTACATTTACCAAATCCTGGGGCACACCACCAACCAAAATGACACAAAATGACACTCTAACACAGTAATACATATAGTTAATAAGTTTTTAAATGTATTTATACACTCAGTGTGAAACCTGGACCTGTTTCGATGAACACAACATAGATATCCTGGCAGGAATGGCAGAAAGACACAAACTTCCCACACAGAACTCCCATAACCAAGAGAAAATGCTGTAAGAGTTTGGTGGGCATTGACTTTGAGTTTTGGAGTTGCAGTTCACCTACATCCAGAGAGCACTGTGGACTCAAACAATGTTGGATCAGGACCAAACTTGGCATGAATACTCAATATGCCCAAATATGAACGCAGATGGTGTTCAGGGGAAATAGACCTTGACATTTGGGAGTTGTAGTTGCTGGAATTTATAGTTCCTCTACAATCAAAGAGCATTCTGAACCCCACCAGTGATAGAACTGGGCCAAACTTCCCACACAGAACCCCCAGGAGGCAAGAGGAGGTCTCTACTTGGGGAAAAGGAGGTGGACCTTCCCAATGCATGGAGAGGGAGAGACCAAGTAGACAACGGGTGGGGAGGGGGTGTTTGTAATTTTGTGCCTTTATTGAGGTAGGTTTCTTAGGATTTTTATACCCTAAGAAACACACTAGACTCCCCCCCCCCCCCCCCCTCCTCCTGGAGGTTCCAATTTGCCCCGGCACACTGGTTGGGAAACACTGGGTTAGAGTGATGCAGGAAGAGAGAAGGAATAATAAAACCAAGCAAATGGGAAGTTGGCACAAAAATACATGACACTGAAACCCAGAAGGATAACGCATAGACTAGGAGTTAGACATAAAAAGGTTGCTAATTTTGGCAATTGATGTTTTTCTAGGTTTTTCCATAATACCGTATTTTTCGCACCATAAGACGCACCTGCTGATAAGACGCACCTAGATTTTAGAAGAGGAAAATTGGAAAAAAATATTTTGAGCCAAAAGTGGGCCCAGGCGCTTGCCTGCTTGAAGCGGCCTGCCCACCTGGCCGGGTGGACCCTCCTTGGCGCCCTCTGCCATCCCAAAGCCTTTCCCTTGGCCGCCTCCTCCTCGGTCCCGCCTCCTCCTCCTCCGTCGCCGCCCGCCTCCGCCCGCCTCCGCCTCCCTCCCTCGCCGCCGGCGCGCATGGGCAGTAGGTCCCAAGCGCGTCTGACACGTCTGACGTCTGACACAGGCGCGCCTGGCGCACTGACGCAGGCACGCCTGGCACGCTCGGGACCTACTGCCCATGCATGGACATTCACGCATGGGCAGTAGGTCCCAGCGCCAGGCGTGCCTGCGTCAGCATGCCAGGCGCGCCTCGTCAGACATCAGACGCGTCAGATGCGCTTGGGACCTACTGCCCATGGTGGCGATGGTGGGAGGGGAGGAGGAGGCAGGCGGCGGGCAAGCGGCGGCGGCGGGGGGCGGGGCGGCGACGGAGGAGGAGGAGGAGGAGGAGGAGGCGGGAGGAGGTGGCCAAGGGAAAGGCTTACTATTGCCTCCCCTCTTCGCTCCATAAGCGCGGCTGATTTTTCCTCCTACTTTGGGAGGGAAAAAACTGCGTCTTATGGTGCGAAAAATACGGTACTTATTTTGCATATGGAAACCCTTTTCTTCATATAGTTAATTCCAGCTTCATTGTGACTATGAATCTGTTTCTTGAGTCATAATGATTGATTTTTAAAAGAAAAATGAGATGCCATTATATATTTTGAATTGAACACATGCATACATATGAGCCTACTGACTGTGTGTGTATTTGAATGTCAGCTGATGAGTTCTCCAAACCTCTTTAGTTTCACACTGTATTCTTGTACTAAAAATATATCAGTAAAAGATTAGCTTCTTTCCTGCCTGGTTTTTGTGATCTGCTTAATGAAGAACCATCATTTTCTGCTTGGATCCTATGCATCAAATTTTTTTGGGAAGAGGATTATTTCTAGCATTGCCTTTCGAAAAACAGAACTTTTCTGTAATATCTTTAACAATCAATTAAGCCTGAAGCAAAGCCTGAGATGAATTTTGGTATCTTCAAACTTGGGCTCAGATTGCTTGTGGGAAGAGAGACCTTAAACTTCTTTTGAATGAGAAGCAGTGGAAGCTGTAATATCAGAGAAGCTTAATGGTTTAGGTTTATGCTAATGTAAGTCCTGCTATCATTAAAGCAGCTTGCATTTTAAAAAAATTAAAATCTTGGGCTAGAAGTCTTCTCTTCCCACGTGCACACACTGGTTTTCAGAATAACTTTCATTCCATGTTGTTTTAAATCAGGAACATTGAACTCATTTGTATGCTGCAATTTCTGGATTTATTACTTCCAATTTATGAAGTCTTCACAGAACAAATTAAAGGCATCCAACGTAAAAAGAGACCCATAGTAAATTCTGGTTGCCCAGCTTTGCATTGCTAACATGAGAGGAAGATGAATGGGTTTCTGATAGAAAATTATACAAATAGTACAGTCCTGGTAGTTCAGTCCAGCTTAGTACTGGCCAACAGCCACCATGTATGGTTGTTCAACAGATCAGAACATTGATTTACAATAATATGGTGGTTGTTAGACGGCAGAGAAACCACGTGTAACTATTATTTATTTATTTATTTATTTCGACTTCTTAGTCACCCCATCCAGTGGGCTCGGGGCGACTTACAGAACTTCAACATAGTAAAATACTCTAAAAACACATTATAAAACACTGTAAAACAACAGGTCAATATCCCATATAAAATATACGGTATACATGCACTGCGAATGACCTTTATCGCCCGAATGCCTGCAAGAACAAGAGGGTCTTGCAAGCCTTATGGAAGGCCATCAGATTAGATAGCGCACGAACAGAGGGCGGGAGGGCATTCCACAGCACAGGCGCAATGACACTGAACGCCCTCCTCCGCGTTGCAGTCAAGTGTAGAGATTGACAGCTCGGGACCACCAGAAGATTTAAAGACTCAGATCACAGTGGTCTTGAGGGATTGTATTGGGAGAGGAGGTCCCTTAGGTACACTGGCCCCAGTGGATAATGTCTGGCTTAGTGGGTTGTTTGGGTGTTTGGTTTTCCAGGCTGGATGCACTTGTTGTGTTAAATTGACACAAAATAGAAACATAAAACAAATCTCACTCACCAAGTGTCTAGTTGGCATCAACTTTGCTGGTTCCAAGAAAATTTAAGACCACCTCAAATTTAGGCATACAAATCATGAACTATTTCATGTATAAGAATGAATGGTTTCAGAAATTTATTTTTTCATATGGCTACTGCAGCGAGATTAGTATATGCGAAAAAAATGGAAGTCTAAAGACATTCCAACAATAGAGGAGTGGACACTTAAAATACTCGACATCATGAACATGAACAGTTTAACACAATACCTGAGAACCAAACAGAGGTCAATGGCAGATTGGTCCTTAATCAGAAGTTTCCTAAACACTCGCCAACCATGAGGACCTGTAGATGAAGAGCAGACAGAGGAGGAGGAAGAATAAGAGCAAATAGGGGTGGACTTTGTGATGAAACTTAAATACACTGCAAAACTTGCATCTCAATACTTTTTCTCTCTGTCTTCTCTCCTGAATGATGTATCCCCCTCTCTTTCTTCTTCTTCCTCCTCTTCTTCTCTCCTGTGGTTTCCTTTCTTTTTTCTCTTTCTTTCTCTTTTTTTTCTTTTTCTCTTTTCTTATTCTTCTCCTTGGCCTCTCTCTTCTTCTCTCTGTCTCAGACACCTCTGATTTTATGGAAAGTAAATACTATTCCCACCAATGATGTATCCTCTCCCTCCCTCCCCCCCCTCTCTCTAGAGTTTACAGATAAATTTTAAAGAATTTTATTGTGTCATTTTCCCAAACATTTTGGGACATTATAGGAAGAAATGATCTCACAACAAAAACCTTGGGCTTTTTTTTTGTAAAAATAATTTTACATTGTAGTAAACCTTTACACAAAAAGGCTGTCCTGCAAACCCCCCCCAAAGAATAGGTTTTTATTTACACAAAGAGTTTTAGAATCCCAAAGGTCTTACAGAGTTCACCTTTTGCTTGACAGAGTACCTCAAGAGACATTATTTCTCAATAAGGATGGAAAACGTGCAAGTATTCTTTATATGTTTAGCAAGATATTCTCTCCAAATATATCCTGCTCCAAACAGAACCCAACATTATTCTAAAACCATAGGGAGAAGTCAGTTCCATCCAAAAATGTGTGTGCTTCTCACAGTTCCTAAGAAATTGGCTCAGAAAGGAGTTCAGATATTCATATTCAAATTAGTAAATTGGTTGGCTCATTCTTGTCTTTCTAAGTCAGGGGTGCTCATTAGGTAGCTCGCGAGCTGCTAGTCGATCTTCAGCCCTCTTCCAGGTGATCTTTGGGCCTCAGCAGCCAAGTGGGGCACTTGTGCCATGTGCGCGGATGCGGAAGAAGCACCGCAAGAGCAGAAGACAGCAGCAGGAGCGCGCGTGCATGCAGGGTGTGCATGCGCATGACAGGAGTGCCCCATCCAGCTGGTGAGGTGGGAGACTCCGCCTCTTCTGGGTGGCCGCAAAGGTTGCCGGGAGTCATGGTTCGCAGGCGTCATTGGGAACAGGCTCCCCAGGTGAGGGGCGGGGCCAGAGGGACTACACTTCCCGGCATGCCTTGGCACCCCGGTGCCCTCCCTTCGCTCCTTCGTCTCTGCTGGGATGGGAGCGAGGCGGGAAGCAGCCGGCGCCCTCGGGTCACTTCTCCGTCGACTGCAGCTGTGAAAGACTTCAAGCTGGAGGCGGCCGGTAAGCCTTGGAGGTCTCCACCATGTGATCGCATCTACACTGTAGAGTTGATGCGTTTTCACACTGCTTTAACTGCTATGCGATCCTGGTCCCGGGGGGGTGTATGTACTAAAACCTTGTAAAACATTGACAAAAAGGACTGAGGACCTTGGGAAACTACAAGTCCTGCAAATGTTATGATTTCAAAGGCATCGAGAGTGCGCAGGAGCAGGTAGATCTTTTCGACTTGGTTGCTTTAAGAGTCGCTCGCATGCTGAAAAAGTGTGAGCACCCCTGGTAAGTAGTTGCTTTCCTAAAGGACCTTAACAGTGACTGTCTTCCATTCTTTTTCTAGAGAGTACTTGTGTTGAGTGATTGCTAGGAAAATGATGAAAGAGGAAGCCTTGCCACAGTTAGGTATCCTTGGGGTAAACATGAAAGTGGAAAAAATCTGGCAGCCTTGTTTTTGCTTGCCTTTGAATTTTTAACACCCCTCAAGCTCCTACTGTCCCAAGGATCAAGTATAAATTTCGACCAATTCCTTCAAAAACAATTTAAAAAGAAAATGTCCTCCACTTTCAATGATTAAATTCAATAAGTACTGAACCCATGCACACACACACACACACACACACCGTATCTGTGTGGGTTACGTCCCTGAACTTCATGCACCACATGATAATAATGAACCCTAATTAAATGATAGATTCTGTTCCAAGAATACTATGAGGCTGAAAGATTGAGACAATCTTTAGAATTGGCATTTTTTTTGAACATGGATGAAATAAACTGTAGATATGGCAATCATACCATAGAGCAGTGTTTCCCAACCAGTGTGCCGTGGCAAGAAAAATGCCACTGAGATCATCAGGCCAGCTGGAAATTGGTACTCTCCCCCCTCCTAGCAGCCCCCTCACAGCTTTCCAAGAAATCAATTGAACCCCTCCGTTTTGGATTTTTTTAACTATTTTACTGGATTTTTCATAATTGGCTGCCTCCCCCCAAAAGGAACTGTTTATAAAAGCTTAATGACATCCATAGTTAACTGGAAGCAAGTTTCATTGATAAGGTGAAATTTCACAAGGTCTGGAGAACAAACTCTATGAGTAGCATGCTCTTCTTGAAGAGCTGGGCATGTTTAGCCTGAAGAAGAGAAGGCTGAGAGAAGACATGATAGCCATGTGAGAGGAAGTCATATATATGTTGTCTTCATCAAAACAGGCCCAGGTTTCACACTGAGTGTATAAATACATTTAAAACATATTAACTATATGTATTACTGTGTTAGAGTGTCATTTTGTGTCAATTTTGTTGGATGCCAGTGTGCCATATCAGGAATTTTGCAAATGTAAAAAATGTGCACTATAATGCTGAAAGATTGAGCTCAAACATGGTTGAAAAACACTGCCATAGAGTTATTTTCAGCATGGACTTGACCATTTTTTATGTTGCTTGCTCCACAGATTCTAAAGAGGATGACCTTTCCCTAACCCACATAAACACAACCTCTTGCATCCTGACATCATTTTCTCTCTGTTTTGCTCATTATGCCATAATCTCTCTCTATATCTTCTTTGATCTCCCTTTGCCTTTTCCCTTGCCTAACAGGCACCAAAGGAATAGGCAGGTGACTAATGAAGGTGCCTAGACAGGATATTCTCAGAGGTTTTTCGAATCTAAGTCAAGGGCCCCATGAGATTAAGCTGAAGCCAATAAGTTGTCAACTTCTGTGGCAAACACTAATGACTCCAGCCCTGAAGGCTTGTGATACAAATGTTCTGGAGAATGGATATAACTTCCATGGTTAGCCCCTGAAAAACCTTCTGCCTAAAATTCTGCAAAGCTGATAATACTGAGCAGTGACTATCAGTGTTCCTAACTAAATGTAGAAAAGTCATATCCAGCCTTTAGTCCCACATTTCAGCATTTCAGGAATTTCGTCAGTTATCCAATTGGTTTCATTTTCCATTTCCCATCTGAGACCAACACACTGTGTGCATACTCACATAATGAAAAATTGCAACCGACTGATAATGCCGACAGTCTTTGTCTCCCCCTCTTCTTTGCATTCTGTTGTATTCTCCCTTGAACCTGTAAAACGATTCTCAATTTTTAATCCCCTAAAGTGTGACTGAAGTAAAAATGCCTTGAAATTCAGTATAAAAGCAAATTCCTTCACAACATTGCTCATTCAACTATTGCAGTGTTCTGGGGCTCTGCATTGAAGAATGATGTGAAATTGGTTTGCATATACTTTGACCCCTTTTTCCCTTGGAATCATAATCTTTCTCCGTGTAAATGATTGTAAAATGTTTCATGATACATCATGTGGAGGGGAGCCATATAAAATAATTTGCAATTGTAAAACACTGTAGTTGGCCAAGCAGCCTGCAATAATAGAAGGGAGGCCAATTACTGAACCATAATAAAAAAAAAGAACACCTCGTTCAAAAAGACATTAGCTTTTTCAGAGAGGGTCTCCACCCTCTAATAAGAGGAGAAGGATAGGCAAATCAAAATGGGAAATCAAGAAGTGTTACGATGCATTTGTCATCATGACAGAAAGAAAATGTATTTTGGGAGCAACATTACTGATGCAAAGCCTTCATCATGAAGAATCCAGAAAGCAAGTGGTGTGTACTAAAGGCAATCATCAAAACTTCATACGTCCTCTCCACAGCAATACCTTTCACTCAAAAAGAATAACACTAAGCAAAGGACATTGGAATAATCGCATAGCAGTTCTCCTGCAGCGGTATCGATCAATGTCTCTTTTTCAAAGTAATCATAAAGTTATATGAGTAGAAGGGATGGTGATGGGAAGGGCATGGCAGTAGCTGAAGCTTTCCTGTAAAATTCTGTTCCTTCCTGACCTCACCGGTCAATGATAAATTAACAAATATCACCAATCACGGAAAATTTTGGAATTATCACAGACAAAACTGCTCCCTTCAGATAAGGTTAGATTTCAATGTATTCATTCTACATCTCTGGGCAAGTACATTAGCTAGACAAATTTTGAGCATAAGGTTTTCAGATTTTGACTGTTGCTGTCACTGAAATAAGGCTTAACTTCAAAATAAAGAGGGATAAGCAATGTAGAGAAAGTGTTCCATCTGACCTATTTTCTGCCTGGAATATTGTTCATGTTCAGCAGAGTTGACCATCTTCAGCCGACATGAGGAAATTGAGAGCGATACACATATTTCTTCTGCCATCCACTACTCATTTGTGGTGTGGCATTTCCAACAGAATTGTTTCTTATGGACCATAATTCACCTGGAAGTACATGAGATCATCCTGGCTGCCACCAAAGGCATCCTCCACCAAAAAGAGTTGAATATCACAGGCAGATTTACTGGTTCACATCATTGCTGTGGCCTCTAATGGAAAGCGGAGCAGTTGGGCACAGCTTCATCGAGCCTTGTTGCAACCAGCTAATGAAAAGCCCTTCCTCTATTCCATGCAGGCATGTAGCCAGGGGGGGCTAAGGGGGCTTCAGCCCCCCCCCCCCAAAATTCTCAGGGTGATCCGCGAAAAGGCCTTACTGGTACATTATTTAAACTGTTACGTTTATTGATATCATGATCTGATCACCATGCTCATTATATCCCACATTAATGGGGTTATTGGGATAACAATACAAAAGGTTTGCTAGGGTAGACCCTCTTCCACCCAGTCTCAGCCCCCCGAACCTAACTCCGCCACCCAATCAAAATCCTGGCTACGGCCCTGATTCCATGGCTTCTGAATGAGAGAAAAGTAGTCATCATCTTCTGGATTTAATTCACAATCTCCTTCTTATTTATCCTATTTTTTCAGATTGTAAACCTGAGAATGGGCAACTGTGATGGTCGTTGTCATGTTAGTATTATATGTTTGATGGAAGAATGTGTGAAATGTGGTACATGTTCCTTTAAATGGCTTAAATGAGGGGAGGAGAGAGGTTGGGGGAGAGAGAGAGAGGGAGAGAGAGAGAGAGATTGGAATGAGGGAGGAAGTTTGGGAAAACTGACGTTGAGGGACATCTGTTTTGGGATTGTGTTATTGAAATTTAGGATTAAGTGATAGGTGTTAACCATTCTGTTAAATAAAGAGTTAATTTTCTCCATATAACCAACAAGTGTGGTTATTTTGGTTCTGACGACTTCACGGACCGTGCATATGTAGTAAAGGGATAGGGTCGTCACAGCAACCATTTAAATAACAATTTAAAGCTGCTTTGTGGGCCCTTTTTGTAAATAAAGGAAACATGAAAAGAATATATTTATTTTATTAATTAAAATATTTCTATCCTAACATTTGGCATGAAATCTTGAGAGAGTATATAGTTGACATAATATGAACAGACTCAAATAATCTCAAATAAAAACATATTAAATAAATTACCAGCATAAAACAGCAGGAAAGTTCAAAACGTGTAAAAACCTGACTTGTTAACTCCTTGGAGAATGGAGGGGAGAGCATCTAACTGCATTTCTGCAGCCAGACACACAAATATGCCATCCTCTATATCTTCTGGAAGGCCAACATATCTTTGCTGTGCTAATGCATGCAGAAAGGCACCCAGAGGTTGCCAGGACACCACCCACCTCTATAATCATTAAAGGATATGAAGACATGTTCCATAAACTGGTAGCCTGACTTCATTTGTACAGTGCTGTTGTATAAAAAGAGAACTGCAGACCTCTTTTCTCAACAGTGATTCATGTGTTACCAAAAGGATTACAGCTATGGAATTATTCCTTCTCAAGCTTTTAAGAATACCCTAAAGCTCTAGAAGTTTTGTATCCAAAAATAGATCACCATGGACTGTTTTTGCCATTGCATATTTGTCTGAGGAAGTCTTCAGTCTAGAACAGGGGTGGGTAATCTACGGCCCCCGGGCCGGACCCAGCCCCCTGGCTGGTTCTATCCGCCCCACCGAAGGGCCCCGGCAGGCGGGCCCTGGCAGGCAGGCCAGCGGGCAACGGAGGGGAAGGGAGGGGGAGAGAAGAGACGGAGGCGAGAAGCAAGCAGCGCCGCAGCTTCGCTGTCCTCCGCCTCTTCCCTTCCCGTCCCTTCCTCCACTACGGAGGGAGAGAGAGGGACCCCTTCCTTCCTGCTTCCTTCCTGCTTCCTTTCCTCCTCAGTGCATTGTGGGCACAATGCACTGGGGCGGCGGCAGGGGGAGGGAGGGGAAAGGAGGGGTGAAGAGGAGGTTGCACGGACAGCTGACGTTTTGCCGGTGCGCACTCACGCGAGGCGCACCCTCCCCTCCTCAAAAGGACTTTTTCTAGGCACACTGAGAGGACATCCTCTCAGCGTGCCTAGGAAAAGTCCTTTCGAGGAGGGGAGGGCGTGCCTGGCGTGAGTGCGCACCGGCAAAATGCCAGCTGTCCGTGCAACCTCCTCCTCGCCCCTCTTTTCCTCTTCCCCCCTTCCCCCTCCCTCACTCCCCCTGTCAACACCCCCCCTAGTACATTGTGGGTGCAGTCCCACAATGCACTGGCACAGGAAGGAAGGAAGGAAGGAAGGCAGGCAGGAAGGCAGGCAAGAAGGTTGCTTGTGTTGCCTCTCTCTCTCACTCTCCCTCCCCCTTCCCTCAGCGTTTTTGCATCAGAGCAACCTTCGGAGGGGAAGGGAGGGGGGAGAAGAGGAGGAGGAGGCCAGGGAGGGAGTTCCCTCCGACCAAGCACCGCCGCCGCTGCCGAGCATCCTAAACGTAAGTGAAAAATACATCCCAGCAACTCCAATTCCCAACTGTCTATTTTTCCCAAATTTCCCCAGTGTTCACATTTGGGCATATTGAGGATCCGTGCCAAGTTTGGTCCTGATAAAACATTGTCTTAGTCCACAGTGCTCTCTGGTTGTAGGTGAACTACAACTTCCAAACTCAAGGTCAATGCCCACCAAACCCTTCTAGTGTTTTCTATTGGTCTTGCAGTCCTGTGTGTCACATTTGGTTTAGTTTCATCATTGGTGGAGTTCAGAATGCTCTTTGATTGTAGGTGAACTATAATTCCCAGCAACTACATCTCCCAAATGACAAAATCAATTTTTTGAGTGATGGTCACTCCTTGGGTGTTAGTGGGTGTCTTGTGGCAGCAATTTGTCCAGTGGTTTTTGAGTTATGCTAATCTCACAAATGAACATTACATGGAACTCTCTGCCCTGGAGTGTGGTGGAGGCTCCTTCTTTGGGGGCTTTTAAACAGAGTCTGGATGGCCATCTGTCGGGGGTGCTTCACAGCTCCACCTCTGACATTCAACCTGACTTTGATGCACTTGTTAAAGACCAACAGAGACTTGATTTAAACAAATGAGGTGATTAAATGTAGGCAATGTTTTTATATGTCTGTAGAAAACCAAGAACCTCTTCCCAGGAATAAGTGAAACTCAAAATGTGCTTTGAAGCGAATGTGACTGAAAATGATCATTAATATAATGAATACCAATGAAAAAAATGTTCACATTTTGTTAACCATTGTTTTGTAAAATTTGAGTGAATAAATGTCATTTTTCCTATGACAACCTCTCTTTTTCATTCCTCATAACATATACTCCTATCAGTCTAATTAATATATCAAAAATGCAATTTAGTGCCTTTTTATTATTATTAAAGAAATTCAATTGATATTATGTAGAACAAGCCTGGGCAAACTTTGGCCCTCCAGGTGTTTTGGACTCCAACTCCCACAATTCCTAACAGCCTGCTGGCTGTTAGGAATTGTGGGAGTTGGAGTCCAAAACACCTGGAGGGCCAAAGTTTGCCCAGGCTTGATGTAGAATGTAGTTCAGTCTTTAGGTGCGGCCCTCCATAATATTTTTTGGCTCTCATGTGGCCCCTTTGAAAAAATAATTGCCGACCCCTGGTCTAGAAGATATGTTTAACGTATGTCAGGATTCAGACTTGAGATAGAGGTCACCACTGTGCAAGACATGAATAAGTTTTACTGAGAATGCCCTGATATGGGGCACTATCACATATAGAGACACATTGTTCTACACATACATTTTACATATAGCATAATTATCATTATCTTATGTTATACATCTGTTTTAAGATCAACTTAGTTTTATGAGTTGATAAAGGGAAGTAGAGTCAGTAGTTACTGAGCTTGCTGTTGCCTGGAGAGACCTAAATTTGCACAAATAATGAAATTCATTATCAGGACATTAAATATAAACTAGAAACTATGGCAATCAGAGCCTTAGAAAAGATCAGTCAGTCAGTAGCCTTTATTTCGGTCAACAAAGCATCGGCTAAGAGAGCCTTAGAAAAGATGTACTTTTGGAATTTTCAGTGGTATATCAACAGGATGTACCACAAAAAGTACAATAAAAGTTTTTCTATATACTGTTGATTTTTACTCATGGGGACTCATGAATGAGAGACTTTTAAGAACACGTGTCATCAACTGCCTTGTTCAACTGTTGTAAACACATAACTTGCTATCAAAACTGAATAATGTAAGTGTGATGATGTGAGTGGGGGCAATGTTTCTATTTCAGGAAATGTGTAAGTATAGCAATATATATATTTAACATGTTGATATGAGGGATGTTTTTAAAAAAAGAAAGATCCCCACTCCACATGTGTATGTGTTTTAATCAATAAAAACCTTTATAAATAAAAAAAATGAATTGGGTTTTGTTTTTTAAAAAGTCAGTCAGTTAGTGCAGTGAGGGTCAGATTAAGCAGTTGAGAGTTAAAGTCTGTAGGTTGAAGGTGAAGGTAGCCGAAGCTAAGAGTTAGCTGTAGTTTAAAGAAATCTGTTAGCCAGGGAACTAGGAAAGGAATAGCTAGGCTGGTAACAGGGAGTGAGGATAAAGGACAACCTGGTCAGGACCTCTTTATCAAGCCAGTCAGGAATCAGTTAGTAAGAGTTATTATATAGAAACTTTGTTTAGAAATGTCTATCTAAGGACGCATACACATCTTGTAACCACTAAGCTTATGTACTTTGAAATATTACGCATTTTACCACAAGAACGCTACAATAAATCAAGTTATTGTTTCTTCTACAAACAAGTCTCTCTCTCAATCTGAAGAACTCTTAGTATATGGTGGCAGCGAAAATACACAGTGGTAATAGACAATTCATTACAGTAAGTATTTACAAGTTTGTGAAATAATAAATCGAAGAAAGAATCCTGAAGTGAACAATGCTGGAGAAATCATTCTGTTCTTTAAACTGAGAAGTTAATCCCATTCTATACACCACCCATCCACCATCTGCTGAGAGAAACCTAGCTGCCAGATGGATTTGAAAGATTGAGAGAAAACCAGTATGAAGGAGTACTTGTGGTATTTTTGTTTCTGTTAGAAAAGCTAATAATTCAGAGGTTCTGTACCAGATATCATAAAAGAAGAATTATCATTTACTGAATCCCTTCCCAACAGCTCTCTACCAGACAGGATGAGACCATGGACTAAATATATTGTTATTGTTATTACAACTTCAAAGATCAGTTGTAAGGTGCTTGTGCTTCCTTCACAACTCTTGGCAGCTCAAGATTCAGCTACAAATATCTCCCTATAGCAGGGCTGTCCAACTTCTACCGGACCTGTGGCCGGAATTCCGGTCACTGATCACCTGGGGGGCCAAGCCCCCGGCTCCGCCCCCTCCCCGCCCCCAGCCTCCCCCAGCTCCGCCCCCTCCCGCCCCAGGCTCCGCCCCCTCCCCGGCCCCGGCATTGCATAAATATACATGGATGGATGCATGGAACACATAATGAGGCCAAAATATACCATTAAATATATTTATATTCACAAAGGGGGATGGATGGATGCATGGAACACATAATGAGGCCAAAATATACCATTAAATATATTTATATTCACAAAGGGGGATGGATGGATGCATGGAAAACAGAATGAGGCCAAAATATACCATTAAATATATTTATATTCACAAAGGGAGCCCCCTGCTTCCGCCTACCTTCCCAAACGCGCAAGATCCAGGAGTAGCGGAATCACGAAAGAGGCGACGAGCAACCGAGCCAGGAGCTGAAGAAGAATGGAGAGATCGCGTCCAAATCGGGTCTGTGTGGACCGCAGGGCTTCAGTAGCTGAGATTTCGGCAACAAGAGGAGTCTCGCAAGACTACACCAGCCACACGGGATTTCGATAACAACGCAGGCGTGATCTCGCGTTGATATCGAAATTCCGCGTGGCTGGCATAGTCTCGCGAGACTTCTTCCGCAACCCGGAAGTGGGTAAATTTATTATTATTATTATTTAATTTATTTTTCTATTTTTATTTTTTATTAAAAAGATGAGGGGGCTGTAGGAAAGAGGCTGGGGGGCTGTGTACGGCCCCAGAGCCGCCAGTTGGACAGCCCTGCCCTATAGGAACCTGCCTGATCCAGATATTTTCAGAGGAGAGTCTGCTCTGAAATTCTTCTCATGGTAAAGATTGCTATAAAGGAATTTGGTAGAAGGCTAGGTATTGATGCCTTTACTTATCTGCCCAGACATTGTAAAGTGTTTGTCTTTAGGTTCTGGGGTTTTCATGCTTCAGAAATATTTCCATTGTGCTATCCTGTGAGTGTTCTGCATTGTTGTTAGAGCATATTTTAATGTTTGCATCAGTTTCATACCAAATTGGGATTTTAATAGGAAAAAAAATAAACAGATGTGTGGATGGTTAGATAAATAAGTAAATAGACGAGAGAGAGAGAGAGAGAGAGAGAGAGAGAGAGAGAGAGAGAGAGAGAGAGAGAGAGAGAGAGAGAGAGTCTCCAGCACAGCAGACAATGAAAATGTCAAGAGATCCTACAGTACAAATTAAAAGAACTAGTTTAAGTTTTCATTCACTTATGGTATTTTCAGTACCTTTCCTCCCAGAAGCTCAGGATAGCTTATATTTTATCCTTATATTGGCCCTGGAGAGGAGATTCAAATACAATAGGAACAACGAGGTCAAGGTCAGTCAGAAAACCTCATTGCTTCATAGGGCAAATATAAGCCTCACAGGTTCAAGGCCAATTCTCTATGGCATATTTTCTGTTAGCTTTCTTTTATTGCTTAAAAATACTTTCTGACTTCATTCCAAATGGGAACGGGCTATTTTAAGTTAGTCCCAAAGGCCAGACTCAACAATGTCAGTCCACTGACATACAGGCTGCCAATCAATACAGATTGGATCTGCAGTTTCTAGAAATGGCAGTGGAGTCCTGAAGCTGGCTGGCTGCAATGCATCAAGCTGGACAGTCAGTGCAAAGGATCCCTTGAGAGGTGAGCCTTGGAGATGCAAAATTCTGGGAAACATGGGATGGCAGTGAAAACAGTTGTGGCTGGTTCCATATTGGAGCCTGCCCAACTTTTACATGGGCATAAAGTTGAAGGATACTCCAAATTTTGGTGCAGAATTCAAAGTATCCCCAACTTTGGTTAATGTAAGTCAAGGCTGATTTATGGTGTCATTGCCTCATGTTTCCCCATGCAGCATTGGGCCACCGTGGAGCTGATTTAGAGCCCCTCCATACTCCTTTTCTTGGCTTTTCTTTGTGAACAAAGATTCAGGAAGGACTCATCCCACGCTTTCTACAAGCGTGTTGATGATTTGGAGGTTGGATGTGTCCTTCAAGCCTGTGCAATGGATATTTATTTATTTATTGTTCATTTTTATATACCGCTCCTCCCTGCAGGCTCAGGGTGGTTTACATAAAACAACAGATTAAAATACAGATAAAACACTTTGTTATATAAAACCCAAGGACATGGTCAGAGTTTTCCGGGGGAACTTAGATTGAAGGCCTGCTTAAAAAGGGTCGTCTTCTGGTGGAGCACAGCGTGCACAGAACTGGCCTCACCCTTTAAATCAAAGGTTCATCTGCCAGGGCCTAGCAAGCTGGGATGGAGCAGGGAGGTCCTCAGGTCGTAGGTTTGGTTCAAGTTTCCTTCTCTTAGATGGTTGACTTTACAGGGTTAAATGAGCACCATCTGCCCGGGTTTGAAATCAGAGATTTCCTTCTCCTAGGATGGTTGCCAAAAGGCTAGAGAGCCCATCCTGCCCATTGACGCTCTTTGTCAGACCCTTTGGTTGTGACCTGTCTGGCATGGGAGGCCCTACCAGTGGCTATTATGCCACCGCCAGCATAGCTCACAACTTCATTAGGGTACGCAAGCCTCTCCCCCACGGCAAGGGGGCGCCAACAGAGTATATATGTGCCCTAGGTAGCTGGTTTGCTTAAGAAGTGAGAGGGTTTTTTTCTCTGTTGCCTCATCTCTCTCTCTCTCTCTTTTTTAAAAAAACTGTAACATAAAAGGTTCACATGGGGAAAGCTTCCTTGTGTATGCCACGCTCAAACCGATCCAAATTTCCTTTCTTCTCTCCAGCTTTTTGTTGTGATTTAACAGATGGCTGCAATCATCAAGAATTCCAAGGTCATTGTTTTCCAGTATAAAAAGGAGAACATGCAAATTGCATTTCAGTGCTATGAGAAGGCCAACACATCCCCTAAACTTAAGCACTTGGGTTTCTTCTTATTATAACTATCCCGAACTTTGGCTTAGTGAGCTTAGCATGTGAAAAATTCTACTCCATGCTTTTTGAGATATGCATGCATTAATAAAAATAAAAGCCAAGATGTCACCCAAGGTTTAAAGAAAACTGTCACACCCCAGAGTTCCCCTGGCCCTCAGCAAGAGCAATGCCATGTTAAATCCAAAGTGTCAGAAAGGCCCAGCAAGCCTCAAAGACAGAAGCTGCTTAGCTCTGCAGTTCATGCTCCATTCAAGGACACAGCTACTCGAGTTCCATCTCCAACTGATAAGCCGCCAGAGGTGAGCTGAGATGGGACGACTCCCTTTCACCCAGGTGCCGGAGTTAATTGAGCTTACATTCCGATCCCATGTGAAAGGCCTGAGAAAGACCAGATGGAGAACTGTTTTGGGAACCGGGTCAGATGCAAGGTACGTTGGAACTTCAAAGCCTTTGAGACCTATAGTATAAGATTTGGGGCTGAGAGATGTATGGCATCTCTCGTCAACTTTTGTGTCAAACCTCAAGGGCCTCAGGCATCACTTTTGCTTGGGCCAGACTTTAGCCAAGGAGGCAATAAGGTGCTGTCCAAGCCAGCTTGCTTTACTCTTAAACCTTGTCCTGGGCCTCCCTGCCTTTCCCGTGAGAAGCCAGGGATGAATGCATAACATAAGCAGCTCAAGGCCGTACCATCCAGCCTCCCTGATAGCGAGGCGCTCCAGAAGGAGCCGAGAGTTTGACTCCCTTGTGCCCAGATGGTAGCCGCTAACGAGCTGTAAATTCCAAAGAGACTGAGGTAACATAACATATAGACAACTATCAATCATACAGCTGTGATGTTTGACGCACTGACATCAAAGCCAGGGAACCCTATATCTGCCCAGAGATCCCCAATGGGAGCATCTCGTGCCAACGCCGCAGTAAGGAGACGCTAAGGGGAAGAGGCCTCATTGGGCCTCCCAGCCAAGCTTGTGCCAGCCAGCCTACACCGGGCTGACTTGATCCAGCGTTGTGCCTTGTTCCCGCTCATCGCCGAGACCCTGTGATTGATCCTGAAAGACTTTGCTGCTTAAAGAACTCTTTGCCTTTAAACCAATCCAGCCTTATTGCTCCGACTGGGATTCCTTTGAAAGACTTTCCTTGCATCCGGCTTGTGTTCCCGTTTTCCTCCGCTTGTGATCCTGTTGCTGCGGATCACACTACCCTGCTACTCCTTGACTTTGGCTGCTATTTGAAGGCACCATAAGGATCGCCTCCAAACCATTTACTCAACCTATTAATCAATAAAGCTTGTTGTACCTCAGCTGCTGTGTGGTTTATCCAGGGAGGTCAGGTCCCAAGGCCCAAGGGGGCGACATTTTGAATCTTGCCTTCATGAACTTTGCCAGGGCTATTGAGCCTTCTTGCTATTGAACTCTATTTGCCAAGCTTTGTGCCAAGTACTCTTCCATGGATTAGCCTATTGTGGCATCAAGACTTAGCTTCGTTCCTGATTACTTTTGTTCCTGTTTGCCAAAGGACTATTACCTTGCTACCCTGCTTCTTTTGGACAATTTGCTGCTATCTGTTGCTGCTTGAAAGCATCAATAGACTATATCCTAGCCTCTTTATCCATTTATTCTAAATAAAGCATTTAACCATGGCCAGTCTCAAGTGGTTTACTGAGGGGTCATTCAGGTCTAAGGTACAACAAAGACCTAGCAATATGAAGAACTTACTTTGTTCCAAGGAACTACTTTTTGTTGGCAAGTGTGCTTCTTCTAAAAAAGACTGCACAGAGTTCTTTGCCTTGAAACATTTCTTGTTTATATATACATACCTATTACAGCTTGATGGCATCCTGTTAATTGTGTTGTAAATAAGGGCTGCCTGTGCTCCCAACTCAAGAAGCCACATTCATTTCATTAGGAGAGGCAAAACCAGCACATTTACCAAAATGACATCACATTTCTTAGTTGCTTGGGGCTCTTCATTATATTTGACTTCATAAAACAGAATACTTAGCCTTCTGCCAGAATTAGCTCCATGATATACACAGCACAGTAAGTTTGCAATGCTCAACTACTTCATCCAAGAAAGGGAAGCAATCAGACTGTTTAGGAGTACATCAAACTCTGTGACTTTTTCACAACATTTTAAAATGACCACTTATTTTAGCTCAGAATTATCATCCCTATGCCATTCACAACCTTCATCTTCACGAGTTATCTGTTTTTATCACCTATTTATTCTAGTTGTTTTGGAAGATGCCTGTGTGTGAACTTATTTTTTGCCCACCCATCCCCCGAAATGAAGAGACAAGTCAACATACTTCGGGATCAAATTGGGCAACTTTATTTAACTGTTACCTATTTAACTCTTCTTAACTTAACTCAAGAGGTGTCAGGAATATGGTGTAACCAATATCAGTAAATTTCCGGGCAAAACACCAAGATTGCCTGATTAACCAACCAGGACAACCTATTCAGGGAAATGAGTGAGAGGTCCATTCTCAAGATGTTGAGATGAGCCTCTTCGTATTCCAGGGCCATTTACTTACCTCGCCCAACAACTTGAACTTTAAAATGAGTACTTAATGGCCCTCACCCCTGAAGGGGGTGCCTAGGGTGTACACCAGCTATGGGATTCCCCTTGCTATTTACCGCTAAGCCTGTTTATGAAAATCCACCACCCCATCTAGCCCCTAAACAGTAAAGGGGTAGGCAAAAAAACCCCGCACAAAAAACATAGCATGAAATGGTAAAAAATTCATACCCGGCTTCTATTGCAACCACGTCAATACTGTTAATGGGCGGGAGTGGTGGGCAACAACCAGGTGCAGAATGGCCTGCAGGGGCTGGCCTTCCAGAAAAGGCCACGGTCCCTGATCCAGAAGGTTCCAACGGAACCTCCCTCTTCCCCGTGGGTGGGGGACAAATACCTCTCATTCAGCTTTACTGGGATGAAAGGGTGATGTATGGAAAGTAGTGCACAGGAACCAACACACAGTCTTCACAGAAAGAGGTTTTGATCCAATGGCATGGTTAACATGGCAACCTGTGGTCTCTTATCTGTTGCAGCATTCATCAGCCATCACAGCCATTGTACTATGTGTACCATGTTGTCATTCATCTGCTTTGCCATTGAGGTCTTCAGATGATGCTTTGTCTGTGAGCAAAGCGGTTGGCAATCATGAACTCCCAGCAGGGTCTCCCATGTGATAAGGTCTCTGGGTATGATTTTATTCTGACCCAAGTGGGTCACTAGAATTATACATTGCAAAGAGTTTGTTAGTGGCTCAAAAATGACATACATTTATAATTAACAGTATTTATCATTTACATGTTGCTATCCATTGTTGGTGTGATCTTTTTAAAATTTTATCATGAGAAGCTCAGAGCAGACTATTTCAACTACACACACACACACACACACACACACACACACTTGTATATGTGTTGACCTTATGAATAAGTCAAGAGTATGTTGGGTGAGCGTGTGTGAAAATTATGGATTTTGAAATGAACCATAGATAACTTGAGGGTCATCTTATAGAGAGGGCGCTTGTGCCCGCTTTGTGCTGGTCAGTGACCATAATAAAGTTTTGTTGTTGTTGTCTTATAGAGAGGGAAAAGAGTCAGCATTGTCTCTGAGAACCAGCCACCCCTAGCTGCTACCATTTTCCTGCCCAGCATTCTAAAAAGTCTCCTAGGGTGAACTAACATCTTGCTTTCTGCTACTCTAGTCAGAAAAAGGAATTGTTTCTATTCTGATAAGAGTTAAGGTAGAGTATCAACTCTTATCAGAGAAAGAAGCACCTCCTGCTCTGAGTGGAAAGATAAAAGGAGATAGCTTAATCAATCCCAGGATAATTTAAAAGAATCGCTGAACCCACCTACTTTCTTGATATTTATACTGCCCCATGGTTAAGTAGACCCAGGATTTAGGGACCAATTTTTTGACTAAAATTTCTAGATTATTACATTATATACAGTAACAAAGGTAGTAAACAAAGCAAATACACCACATTTCTTCTTAGCTTCACCATTGTTTTTTCCTTATAAGAAAGGGTGAACATTAATTATTTAATGTAACCTTTGACTTTGGTATCAACTACCAATATGTGCTTCAAAGGATTATTGGAAGTATTAATCTTTTCACATTCCAAAAATCCATTTGAGAAAGGAGCTGCAGAGTGTCTTATTTGAATCACGGCCATAATTTGTGATGCTTATCACACCTTTCCTGGATTCAAGATTCAAGGCACAATGTTGATGTACTGAAAGAAATAAATTTTCATGTCCATTCTTAATAATTTTGTCTCAACACTGCTGTTCATATACTGCAAACTGCACCAAAATTGATAAAATCGAATCAATTTTTTTTACTTGTGTGATCAGCAGTTAGAGATAATTTAATAATACTTATTGAAATGGTCCAGACTCTAGGAAACAATATGTAGTTTTAATAAAGGTTATATTCGTGAAGTCTTCTATCAGTATTGGACCCTCCAGATATTTTTGACTATGAGTTCCACAGTCTCAAATCAACATGACCAGTAGTCTGCAATGATGAAAACTGTGACCCAAAACATTAAAAAAAAATAAGGAAAGCTGCTTGAGAACCTAGGAACCAAGAATACCGGTCATCAGTTACCCTGGTCATGGCTTGTAGCTGTGTTGTTGAAAACAGACAACAAATACATTAATCAAACATTGGGTGCTGTTCCCATGTCAGTGAGATAATTAATTCATTTAGATTGTATTTATACTGTAAAATCAACACATGGCTCAATGCTGTGGATTCATGGGAGTTGTAGTTTTACATGACCTTATCCTTCTCAGTCAAAGAGTGCAGAGGTCTCACCAAACTAATAATACCAGGATTCCATAGCATTTTGAGCCATCACAGATAAAGTGATTTCAAACTGTATTAATTCTTTAGAGTAGAGCTTGCCTCTATCTAAACTTTAAAGGAGTTATGTGATACACCTCCCTCCAGTTAACCCAAGGAGACACGTACACAAGTTGATTGGAGTGAAAATTGGCCACAACTCCTTCATTAGTTACAGGAACAAGAGTTGGGAGCCATGCATGGGTCCTGGATCAGGAATCGGTCAGCCTGCTGCTGTCCGATGTTGCTTACACACCTGGGTGCCACTAGCACAATACCGGTCAACGTAAACTCGGCAACCCAGGGACTACAGGCGTTATCCCCCCTTTTACCAAGGGGCGACAAACCAGCCAGATCCAGGGCCCATGCCACATGCCAAACACAGAGTTGTGACAAGGTAACCAACAAGCTAACAAGAATGAGCTAACAAGACAGGCTGACAAGAATCTCTGATGCAGGGTGGGTGGGATGGCAAAGCTGGAGCAGGCCCAGTGCCTGCTGGTAGACCTCAGGTAGCCTTAAGAAGGCTGCCTGGATGGAAGAGAGAGGCTGACCACAGCCACACCAGCAATGGGGCAAGGCCATCCCACCATTGGCTGGCTGGCCCCAACAGCGGGAAAATTGCCTGCCACCCAGGGGGCTTCTGGGAAGAAGTTCCCTGGGCCATAATGACAGTGAGGACACCCTGCACCACAACTTGCTCGGCCCGGTAAGTCGGGCCAAGCCATTTATCCAAGGAAATGAACCAATTTGGGGAATCTGATTCATCCCTTAGGATCGTTCCTTTAAATTTCAGACTAAAGCATTGAGTGGATTCCTACTCCCCTGACAGAGAAGCTATCAGATATCAACAAATCATATTGGATCATGGATTCAAGCTGTATAAAATCCACATAAAATTGGATTGTTTGACAGTGTGGATTCAGATAATCCAGGTCAAAGAAGATAATGTGGATTATCTGCCTTGATATTCTGGGTTATATGGCTGTGTGGAAGGGCTCATTGTCTCACTGAAACATCCATGTATATTCACATTCATTTATCCCTCATTGTGTGGAAGGAATAGTCACAACAAGCTTGTCATGTAACATTTCCTACTCCTGTCTTACAGTTCTTCAAAATCATTACAGTGAAGAATAGTGTCTGAAACAGCTTCTGTTTTTTTTTTAAAAAAATCCTTCAGACATACTTAATTTTTTATTAAATTTTTATTTGGAGATTTTCACATTACCAGATAAGAGCTTTGAAATTTAGCCTGATTTAACACCTTGTTAAGCATTACTTAACCTCTTAGCAGTCCATGAATATATGTGCCACATAAGCTGGGTTTCGCCTAATAATGTCACAATTAAGGAGCAGTCATTGCCATTCACTATCATTAGGTTAAATTAGCTCCTTGGGATCCGTTCTGGTAAAGCAGCCATCCTAGCCAACTGCAATTCAATTATTTGAGAGTGCTGTATGAAGAAGATACCCATGAAGAAATAAGGAGGTAAGCATTACAGTTTAATCATCTAAACATTGTTTTGCTTTCTCTTAATAAAAGAAGTTTAAAATTGGACCCGTCTACACAGAAGATGAAGGGTGGATTTAATAGTGTATATGGCATCCTAATAAAGGGTAATGCAATCCGTCCTATTGTCCTTTATAATATTATTGCTGCTGCTATTACTGTAATTTTATTAGTAATAATAATTTAATTGTGGTATTGCACTCTGCCATCTTTAAAAAATGGCTTGGCCAGAATTACCAGGCCGAGTGCGTCACCGCCATCTTGGCCCAAGGAAGGGGCTTCTTCTCCCCAGAAGCCCCTTGGGTGGCGGGAGAGTTTCCCGCCACCAGTGCCAGCTGGCCAAGGGTGAGGCTGGCACTGCCTTTCTTGCCCCGTCAGTGGGCTGGCCCTCCCTTCCACCCGAGGCTCCTCAACAGGCACTGGGCCTGTTCCTGTTTTTGTCCATCCCACCCACCCTGCTTGTATTCATTGTTTGTATCTTTTTACTTTTCATGCTGTGTATTCATTTTTTGTATCTTGTTAACTTTTCTTGCTGTTACTTGTGTTCATTTTCACAACTCTGTGTTTGGCGTGTTCATCGTCACAACTCTGTTTGGCATGTGGCATGGGCCCTAGATCTGGCTGGCTTATCGCCCCTTGGTGGAAAGGGAGATAACGCCCTGGCCCTTGGAGTGCCGAGTTTTCGTGGACTGGTAGTGGGCCGGAGGCACCCAGGCATGCAAGCGTCTTCGGACAACAGCAGATTGTCCGTCCCCGGATCCTTGTTCCCGGATCCTTGTTCCTGTTATCAATAAATGAGTTGCGGCCAATTTTATTCCATAAAATTATGTCTGTGTCTTATTGAACATTAGGCGGGAGTTGTATCACCCATGCACACGCAAAACAGATTTAAACCAATCGACCCAAAGATCACACAAAACTGAATATTTTGGGTTGTTGGAAGCTAAACAAGGATGGAGCCAGCCTGACTTCACTTGGGGAATGTTCCACTACCAGGTTGCTATTTTAGAGCAATCCTTGTTTTGTGTATTCACCAATCTAGTTTCTCAGGATGGTGGGACACGGAAGAGTGCCAAAGACCTCAGGTTATTGGTAGGTTCATACAGAAGAAAGCAGTTTTTCAGGGGTCCTGGTCCCTAAGTATGTAGGACTTTGCAATTCAAAGCCAGCAATATTAAATGAATTTAGGAACAACCTGATCGTCACTGCAGTTACTTCAAGATAACTGATATATGGTCCCTAAAATACATGCCACACAACACCCTGTTAATTGCCTTTTGCCCAGATACTAATAAGACACTTTCAAGGGCATTCCAGTGTCCAGTACTAATCAAGAGGTAATTAAAGATTACCTTGACTTCCCTAGGAAGGAACACAGCTAGGTTACCAACTATCTCATATCCCTGGGTGTCGTAATCTGTCTTCCAATAGTAATGCTCTACCTAAACCAATCCAAAGCTATAGACCTATTCCTTAAGAAATGGGGTAACTTAATGCACAAGAACTTGTTGCCTCAATTCTAGATTGGCCATGATAGACACAATCAGAATAACGTGGTTACGATCTGTAGAATACTGGAGATAATACACTTTAGCAGCATATTTATTCTTTTCAATGAATTCGTTGAAATGTCCTGTTTGACATTTTCGGGGATGGAGGAACTGTTCCCCGTAAGAGGAAACTATTATCACACACCTAAATCTGATTTTCCCCATTAAATCCACCCTTGGCTTGATCTTTTTTCATAGAGATGCCCTTATTAAGCAACCTATTTCAATACTGATATATATATTAGCACATACTCAGTGTTACGGGCCCCCTGGTGGAGCAGTGGGTTAAACCGCTGAGCTGCAGAACTTGCTGACTGAAAGGTTGGTGGTTCGAATCCGGGGTGTGGGGTGAGCTCCCACTGTTAGGTCCACCTTCTGCCAACCTAGAAGTTCAAAAACATGCTAATGTGAATACAATAATAGGTACTGCTTGTGCAGGAAGGTAACAGCACTCCATGCAGTCATGCTGGCCACATGAACGAAGAGGTGTCTATGGACAATGCTGGCTCTTCAACTTAGAAATGGATATGAGCAAAACTAGACTTAATTTCAGGGGAAAACTTTACTTTTACCTTACTCAGTGTTACATCGGTAGTTAGTTAATGGCATTACACTCATGGGCAGATCTATCAATGTTTCCTTCCATTAGTTTTCTTTCACAAGAATTTAATTTATCACATTGAAGATGCACAATTTTCATCAATAACAGAGATGCAGAGTAAGCATGTATATGTGTGTGTGTGTGTATGAATATATAAAATACAAAATCTATGTGAGTGTGTGAGAGAAAGGGGTCAATGTTTCATCAGGAATAACTAGATAATAGATAAACATCTGAATTTTCAAGCTCATTGGAATACTTTTAATGTGAGCTGACCTTTAGTATTGATTGCATTTCCTTCTGATGCTTGCTTTTAAAATAACTGGAAGGATTAATGAGTTCTTGCAGCTTTTATACCAAGCTGGGTGTTTTTGGTCATATAGATCTTCTTTTCCCCTCTGTAGAATGATTAAAACAAATTATATCCCTGCACAACATATTAGCAAATGCCTTTAAAGAGAAAGAGTGGAATTAAGGATCCATTCTCCCTCAAGTGAGATATCCAGTGTGTGGAATGAACTACTGGGGTTCCAACAAGTGATGTTCCTCACCAGAAATAAATTGAATGTCTGATCCAATCTTTCTGAAGATGTGTTGTGACGTCCCGCCCAAGGCCTAGAAAAAGGGGCTTTAAGAAATGGAGAAGCTTCTATGGGCCTTGGGGGTAGTGTTCTAGTTTTCCCATAAAAGAAAACCTGGAGTCTATGAGCAATGAGTTCAGGACTCAAAAATAGGTGAACTCAAACAAGGTTTATTTGCTTACAATCAGTAAAAACTGATGGTCCAAAAAGCTCGAAGTAGGTTGCAAAAAGGGTGCTTTAAACAAAGGAAATGCGTTCACTTGCCTCTGTTGCAGAGTGAAGGTACCTTTCTTCTGATTCCAGTGTTCCTTTGTTGCTCTAAATGGTCCTCCGGCACATGAAGTTCTGAGGTCCCCAGAGATTACAGTCTTTGGGTGAAGGGCTGGCCTTCCTTTCACTGCAATTCTGGCTTGAGAGCATTGGTGGAAAGCTATATGTGGACAAAGATGCGTTGTCTAAGCGAGCTTTAGATTTCCGCCTGCTTCATCCATATGCTGTTCCTTGGAATGGCCAAAGAGAGGAAGTCCTGCCCCTCAGATGACTTCAGAAAGGGGAGGAGTTAGGGTGGTGACATCATGTTTGGAGCCAAACACAACTCCTCCCATAAATGTCCACATGGCAGAAAGGTGAAACAAAGGCCTATGCAGGTAAAGGGCAACAAAATACAAAATACAGATTTAATAAGAGCCCCGTGGGGGTGCCACATGTGTTCTGAGAAGGAAAATTATCAGGAACCATGTTTATTTGTTTCAACTTGTCTGTCACCACTCCCGTGCGGCTCAGGGTGACTCACAACACTAGAATACAAATAAAAGCAGATATGTTATGCTTTGGAGCTACACAACTGGAATAGTAGAAAACAGGTCCAATCCTTCTTCCTTATGATATTACTCCATATGACTATAATATCATTTCTCAATCTTCTCTCTAAGCCACTGTTCATGGGGTTTGGTTTCCATATCTTTTGCCGTGTTGGTTGCCCTCCCATGGACATTCTCCAGTTTCTCCATGTGCCTCTTAATGGTGCTCAGAAGTGCACACATTATTCCATATGCGTATGACCAAAGCATACTGGAGTGGTGTTATTATTTTCCTAATTCTGGCCAATATACTTCTGATGAAGCCTAACAATTCCATTGAAGTTTTTTTAAAAAAATATATTTATTAGGGTTTTTCCATAAACAGTAAAAGTGGGGGAACAATTTCAGGTAAAGGACAGTAGGAAAGATAGAGAAAGGAGAGGCTGAGAGTGGTGATGGGGGGGAGGGAGGTAGAGGGGGGGCATCGGGGTGGGAAGGGGGGTGCGGGGGGGGGTTGGTAACAGGGGATGGGGGTAGAAAGGGGTAAGGGTTAGGGAGGTGAAGGAGGTTGTTTGGTCTGGGATCTGGGAAGGATAGTAATGGGTAAGGATGATGAGAAAAGATAGGGATAGGGGTAACTTGTTTTCTTCTAAGTTCCTTGTTCATGGATGCTTCTTGTTTTTCTTGTACAGTCTCTCTCCTTGTTAAGCTGGACATTTCTTTTTTACAAGTCTTCTTTTAGGCTCTATTTCCTTCGTTTTCCAGAGATGGGTCTTCATAACCCTCTTGGTATAAAAGCAATCTGTTGTTTTTAGTTTTTGTCCATTAAAAAAACCCTCTTTTCCCTTAGCCTACAAAATATTTCCAGTGTTTGGTGTCCATTGTCAGTTCCTTGTCTTTTAGTGTAGCTGGATCTGTATCTTTTCGTTTTCCTTGGCTTCCTTTCTAACCATTCTCTTTAGGAGATTCGAGGCCTTTTATATCCATCCCCAGGATGCCACATCTCGTAGGCCTAAAATACGCCTCTAGAGAGTAGGGGCAATTTTTCTTTAGGTTTTTCTTTCTTCCTTGCTGGGTTGTTCTCCTCCAGCTTCTCTTCCTATTGGGCTGCATCCCAATCTTTTTGTTTTTTCGTTCTTATCTGTATCCGGGATGGGGCTTTTGGGTGTTGCAGCGGCCTCTTGGTTTTCCCCTCTTCTCTTTTTGGGGGCAAAGGTTTTAGGTCCCTTCGAAGCCGTTCTTGCAACTTCCAGTGAAACTTCCTCACTATTTTTGAAGTGAGGGGTCCTCTTTCTTCTGGTATTTCTTGCGGTTTTGTATTCTCCTTCCCTCTCTTCTCTCTGCCTTCATGTATTGTTGCGTTTTCCCCTTGACGTGGGGTGCGTCTTTTCCATCATCATAGAGGGTCAGCCGCTCTGGCATTGTGGGGAACGCCTCTTCGGTTGGTTCTGTTCTTGCACGTTGGAGGTGCTCCGGGAGGATCGTTCCCATTTGCTTTTCTTGCCGAGACATTACGGCGCTGGTTGGCATCCATCTTCCGTAGGTATCCGTCTTGAGCTTCCCCTATTTTTCGTAGTTCTGCAAGGATGTCCCTCAAAGTTATTCCTTCCTCCTCTGGTCCCTCTTCTTGCATTATCCTCCGGTCTTTTGCTCTTGAGGTCCGTTCATGCAGTGCCGACATAGTTCTATTGTCAGTTGTGCTATTCCCTGTTTTACTATTGGAAAAATGTCCTTTTCCCTCTCCCAAGATGGCGCTCCCGCCAAAAAGCTCTTCTTCTTCCCTGCTCCTAGGACTGTGAGAGCTCATCCGCCATTTTGGTGCCCTTTAGCTCTTTTCCTCCCATTCCCTCTGCCTTTGCCAGGGATGGTTGGCTCCCCCTCTGTGTGGCCTGCTTGTTGGGCCTTTGTGTCTCTTTTGTTGGGGGCCCGATCCCCTGAGTGTGGGGGCTTCCGTGGGGCTGTTGGGATCCCCGCTGCTCGTCCGCACTCCTCCCCTCTGTCTCCAATGGCGCCTCCCCGATGCCACACGGGCCGCTGTTCCCCGTACCCACGGTTTCCCTCCGTTTCATCTCTTCTTCACCTCCTGCCCTCTGCTTAAGGTGGGGGGGGAGGGGAGGCCGGGCTGGGCTGGCAGTAAGTGCGGGTCACCACCCGCTTCCCGCCTCCCGGCTTGCTCGCCGCAATGGCGGCGGTCCGGGCCCGCTCGACCTCTCCCTCTTGAGGAGGGGGAGATCCTTGGGGCTGCCGGACCCCGTCCGCCGGCTTCGTGCTCTCTTTGGACCCTTCTGTCCGCGAGGAGGGGGGCGCAAATCGCCCTCCAGCCAGGAAAGCAGGTGACACTCCTGGGAGCCCTAGAGTGCCCGTCCTGCCACCATCTTCGCCCGACCAACCTCCAATTCCATTGAAGTTTTTATCTATTGATTATTGTCCCCAATCCCTCAAGCACAAGCATGCATCTGAATCTGTTACCCAAAATTCCAGAATTCCGGATCACCTTCAAAGCGTTAGTCTTGACTTTTAAGGCCTTATATGGTCTGGGGCCAGTGTACCTGAGGGACCGCCTTACCCCGTACTGTCCCATGAGATCACTAAGATCAGAAGACCAGGATCTTCTCCTCGTCCTGAGCGCTAAAGCCTACCATCTTACTTCGACAAGGAGAAGGGCATTTTCCATCATTGCCCCTACACTTTGGAACTCCTTACCACAGGAGACTAGGTCACTCCGAGATCTCATGGCATTCTGGAAGGCCTGCAAGATCTGGTTATTCTGTCAGGCTTTCGCAACATGAGATGGTCTTAGTTGTTAACTGTATATATTAATTTTAATGCTAAATGTTGTTGTATTTTAAATCTGCTATGTGCTGTATTTTTATGATTTGTGGGCCGCCCTGAGCCATCTGGGAGTGGCGGCCAAGAAATCAAAAAATTAAATTAAATTAAATTAAAATTAAGTCCTACTAAGAATATATGGCAGTATGGGTGTACAAGATTCCAGTAACAGACAGACATGCCACCAAATTTTCCAACTAATGGCACCACTTTTTGAGAGCAGCTAGGGAGCAATTTCACCTCTGCAGCTCCCTGTTTTTCAGGAAGAAGGGGGCAAGCAAAGGGCAGAAGATGAGAGAACTCTCATTGCACTTGTGTATTTCTAGTCACAGAGCATTGCTTTCCACTCTTCTATTGCTAAAGGTTAGTTCAGAAGGTCACTGACTGGCAACATGATTTTCCATCCAGATATGTTGTCATTCTGATAAACAGGTAGATATCGTACATGATGATCAAATCCAGTGTCCAGTACATTCTATGTAACAATAGACATTCAAATGCCTTGAGAAACTGTAGAAATAGAGGCAGCCACTCCAGCCAGTCATCCTTTGATGTGTGTCCCCAGCATCTGGTACTGCAGAAAAGTCCATTCGTAAATGTCATGGCTAACAGCTTGGATCACTAGTCTCTTTCAACAGCAATCAAATTTAACACGAATCTCCTCTTGGGAGAATAAATGCAGTAAACAATTAATGACTTTCATGAAATACCTTCTTGATACTTATTATAGTGTTTCAAAAAGAGAATGGTTTCTTTCTGCTCAATATTCATAGGTTGCTAGTAGTATTATAAAGATTTGTATGGCACCATAAAATATAATATAGGATGGATCTACACCACTATACTGGGTTGATCCAGCATGGCATACACCAGATTGGCCCTGGAATGGGCCAGAGAGGCAGCTCTCTGGGAAGTCTGATTTGGCCACGGTAGTCCACGCTCTGGTTACATCTAGAATAGATTACTGCAACACACTCTTAGTGGGGCTGCCTTTGAAGACAGTACGGAAACTTCAGCTAGTACAATGGTCAGCAACCAGATTACTAACTGGGGCAACATACAGGGATCATACCACCCCCTTGTTGTGTCAGCTCCATTGGCTGCCGGTCCATCTCCGAACCCATTTGAAATTGCTGGTTTTGACCTTTAACACTTTATTTATTTATTTCAATTTGTTCATCACCACTCCTGTCCAGCTCGGGGCGACTTACATAAGATAAAACATAGTAAAATACAAACACAATAAAACAGTTAAAAACATCAGAATTTACACCAGGATTTAAAACATACTATGGGATGTAGCACCTAATAGATGCTCCTGGGCCTATGGCTGGAGCTGTTAGTCGAAAGCCTGTCCAAATAGGAAAGTTTTACAGGCCTTCCTAAAGGCTAGTAGGTTGGTGAGGGCATGAACCTCGGGAGGAAGAGCATTCCAAAGAGTTTTTTATATATATAGATTTTTATTGTTTTTCACACAAATAAAAAGAATACACATTGTGATTGGGGAGAGGATAAGTGGGGTGGGGGTGGGGGTAGGGTTGAAACAAGATGGTTGTACATATACATGCACTACATTGACAAAACAAAACAAAATCGACTTCCCAAAGCACTTCCGTCGCCATTGTCTTCCACTCTTGTCTTGTTTATAACATTAAAAGTAATACAGTAGGTCTCCATTTATTATGATTTTTTTTTCACAGATCATTTAGTTCTACTGTAAATTTATTTCCTTTGTTTTGTATATATTTTTTAAGATTGGTCCAGTCCGTTGTTCTCTTTTTGTTATTTATGCGTTGTGCCAGGGCGTCCATTTGTATCATATCTAGTGTCTTTAATGTCCAGTCTTCTTTGGAGGGGGTGACTTCTTGTTTCCAAAGTCTCGCCAGAGTGATTCTTGCACAAGCGCTCAGTAGGAAGAGCATCCTGTCTTGGTTCGTCGTCAGGTTTGTATTTGCTATCCCCAGTAGGTAAACTCGTGGGTCCAACTCATATTTTACCTTTAATATCTCTTGTGTTTCCTTATGTATAGTTTTCCAGTACTTCTGTACTCGTTTACATTCCCACCATTGGTGGAAGTAGGTACAGGTCTCTTTACCACACTTCCAACACTTTCTGGAGGCTCTTTTATCGAATCTTGCGATTTTTTCCGGATATAAGTGCCACCGGAACTGCATTTTGAGCCAGTTCTCCGTTATTTCCGTTGCTGCAAAGTATTTTAGTTTTTTAACCCAGATCTCTTCCCATTCATGGAGGATAATCGTTTGCCCACAGTCTTTTGCCCACTTGATATGGCTTTCTTTTACCAGCTCCTCCTCTGTGGCCCAGCCTAATAGTAATTTATACATTATGCTGATGTTCTTCCTTCCCTTTTTAGCTACTGGCTCCCAAATTGTATTCCAAAGAGTTGAAGCTATGGCACTAAAAGCTCTCCTCCGTGTCAAGCAGGCCCGGATTAAGGCTTGGGGCCACCTGAGGCCACACCTGGTAAGTGCCACCCCCGGGCACTTACATAAAAAATTACATTTTTCATTTCAAATCTGCATGTGACACATCCTTGCTGTTTTCTCTTTCTTCTCGCAAGTGTGTGCATGCAGAGGCATATCGATTTACATTGGTTTTAGAAAGTCTAGCAGTATGATTTTGTTTGGTGCTTTTTTTTGTTTACTTGCAAGTTTCAACACTTTCTTTCCTCATATTTAATAGAAAACAGACTGAAAATAGCCTGAACTTGCATTTCAAGTCTGCTAGAAAAAATATCACATCCTTTCTGAATGATACAAAAACAGAATTGTTCATACATATATACAAAATAAGTCAGGTTTAGTCATTAGTTACAAATATTGGACAATAGAGAAATGTTCACATAGTTTATGATAGTCATGGCTGCAGTTTCTATTCTTGATAGCTATTAGACTCACTTAAATAAAACCCCATTATATTTGAACCTAAATATCTAAAATCAAAATAATTTGTTTCTTTTTTTAAAAAAAAGAAAGACTGAAGTTTCATTGCACTCCCATCCAAAAATGAAGAGGTGACATATAAGAGGGCCATTTATTTATTTTTTAACTAGGGCCATTTATTTATTTTTTAAAAAATCTAAATTTCTGTAGTGAAACCTATCTAAAAGAATTCATTCAAGGTTGGGAAAACATTCCTAATGTCTTCCTCAGCTAGAAAGGGGGAACAACCAAACTCTGGTACCCATTTGTTAATTTAGGGCTGTCATATACCAGCCATACTTTTCAAAAAAAGGGAGACCAAAATTCTGAATTATATACCAGTGAAAGTGTACAACAGCACACACATACACATATTAGAAAAACATGTGTGAACACACTTTAGTCTGTGCAAAAATGATATTTTTAATCATTTAAAAATACTTTTTAAAAAGGAAAATACATGTACAATGATGCAAGAGAAGAAAACAGAACCGAAAGCTCTGGCAACTTGATATGAAATGAAAATGGCAAAAAGGTGGAGATGCCCTTTGGAAATTGATGACAAAACTGAGAAATGTTTATGTCCATAGTTCAGAACAGATATTGCCGTAATGGCCCATACCAATATGATTCATTAAATGCTGATTAAATATTATTTTTGTAAATGACTTAAGTGTGCATCTTTCCTTTTCTCTCATTAGAAACCCAGGTGGCACATGGGTTAAACACTTGTGCTGGCAAGACTGAAGACTGACAGGTTGGAGTTTCGAATCGAAATAATTTGAATGTGCTCCCTCTGTCAGCTTTAGTTTCTCATGTGGGGACATGAGAGAAGTCTCCCAGAAGGATGGTAGAACATCCTGGTGTCCCCTGTGCAACATTCTTGCAGAAGGCCAATTCTCTCACACTAGAAGCGACTTGCAGTTTCTCAAGTCGCTCCTGATATGAAAATAACAGAAATGCAAAAAATCTTACAACATAGATTTTAGTTTATGGATTCATTATTGTGCATTCTGCTTAGAAATTCCATGACTGACTTAATTCTTCATGAGATTTTGGGCTTTATTTATTTATTTATTATTTTGATTTGTATACCGTCCTTTCCAATTGGCTCAGAACGGTTTACAGCATATCGAACTACAAACAAGGAAGCATAAAAACAGTAAAATGTAAGACAGTTTAAAACAATATTCCGCTATAACCAAGAGGCTAAAGACTGAATGTGAAGGCGTGGCTGATGCCACCTGTATATAAGACTTTAAGTTGCAAGGTATTATGTTCTAGCTAGTCTGTTTAGTGTTGTTAAGTTTTGGTTGCATTGATTGGTTCTTTAGAGCTGTCAATCATAGTTTAGCATAGCCAATTGAGTTTGTCCCCCCCCCCCTTTGAGACTTTGGGAATCTAGCTTTCCCTTTAGATTTTGCCTGGATCTCTCCAGAAGAGGACATATTGAAGGGTTTGCCAGTCAGGCCTCAGTCAGGCCATTCTCTAGCATCAACTTTTCATATCTTGGGATTCATTCTGCATATCCAGCACACCTGGATGAGGCTGTGGAATCTCAAGCGCCTTCAACTAGTCATGTTGGTATCCAGAGGAAGGCTCTGTGCCTTCAATATAGGCCATTTGACTGGGGCTAAGAGAGTTCTGACCTCAAAGCCATTGAGAGAGGGAGAATTTGGAAAGCCATCCAGCTGAAAGCTTCCTGGACCCAAGCAACTGTAATGTATATTTTCTTTTATTCCTTTTGGAGAACCAAGTTTAGTACCTCAATAAGATAACTCCTTTTATGAACAATAAAGCTTATTTGAGTTATCTGTACTGTCCAGTTTGGTCCTTGGGAGTTCCAGTTCTCTATGGGAAGGCAAGAAGTCCCCTGGGAAGAGATGTCACGTCCTTGTTCCTTTTCTAAGCCCAGGTGCGACTTCATACTGAATGCCTGCCGGAACAAAACTGTTTTGCAAGCTTTCCGGAAAGCCGGCAGCTCACTAATTGCTCACACTTCAGGTGGTAGATTATTCCACAGACATAGCGCTGCCACAGAGAAGGCTCTCTGTCTGGTTGTCTACAGGTGAATAGTTCGCAGAGAGGGGATCTGCAAAAGATTGGGATCTTCAGATCAAAGAGATCTCTGGGGAACATATGGGAGTAGACGTTCCCTCAGGTACAGCGACACCAGACCATGCAAGGCCTTAAAGGTCAGAACCAATACTTTGAAGATGATCCGGTGCAGGCACTGCAAGGTTGGAGTAATATGGGCCCTGGCCGGCACAATGTAAATACATTTGAAGAGGAAAATATGATGCTCATAGGATGCATCTACACTGTAGAATTAATACAGTTTGACTCCACGTTAAATGCCATGGTTGGCTGTTGTGGAATTATGGGTTTTGCAGTTTTATGGAGTCCTTAGTTTTCTCTTTCAAAGGGCACTGGTGCATCACTAAACTACTAACAACGTGATTTCATACCAGGGAGCCTTGGCAGATAATACAATTCCAAACTGCATTAATTCTATAGAATAGATGAACTCATAAACATGCTGCCTATTTGAGATATTTATTTGCAGATGCATTATTCTGTACAAATAAAGTATTCAAAACATCTCTAGAAATACCAATAAGAAATGCAAATTAGGTTTTGTAACCCATGTTTTTGAGCACTGGAAAATATCCATGTTAAACCAAAGGAGCATGACACATAAGCTTTGCATTTTAAATATACATATACTTTGCATTGGCAAAAAACATATATCAAAAAATTAGCATTTAGAGGCTGGCTAGACTTTATTTTGCTATAGTCATGAAATAAAAAATATGTACTAAAAACCATGTAAAAGTCAGACAGGTACATTTCTGCACCGGGAATGTGGCACAGCTGGCTAAGTGTCAGCTGCATATGATCTCTCTGACCAGTAGGTCATGCGTTTGAGGCCTGCCTGGGTCAAGGTGGGTGCTCGACCTTTAAGTGTAGCCTTCTGTTGACCTTTGCAACCTGAAAGACAGTTGCATATGTCAAGTAGGAGATAAAGGTACCGCATTAAGTGGGGAGGCAAATTTTGACTGAATTATGAAGCCAGTAAAGAACTCCAGGAACGCTGAGGAATGTGGAAGGAACAACAAGGGATGCTGGGAACGCTGAGAGATGAGGAATGCGTCAGCTCCCCCTGGTGGCCAGAGTTTTCCTCTGTTCATCTATATGTGTGTATGTGGAAACGGCAGGGATTGTCTGCTAAGTATGTGTACCTGTAATCCGCTCTGAGTCCCCTTCGAGATGAGAAGAGCAGAATATAAATAAAGTGTATTATTATTATCATTATTTATTAATTTTTATGCTGCATTGATCACCTCTTCCCAATTATCAATGCTGTAATTAAGACCACACAGAATGCAATACACTTTAAAAATCTGATAATAATATCACATTTTATAAGAAATCCCAAAGGGTTGTACTACTCAATTGTATTAGAGAAACATATGAGTTATGTTGCATTGAAAAAGGTAGCCCATTTGTAATGACATTTCATGATGTAATATCCGCTTGTGGAAGTGCTATCTTGAGCAAGTATCTATTCACTGGAATTATACGCCTACTACTTTAAAATAAAATGTTATATATCCAATAAAAATGTGCTTCTCTGTTTTCAATTCAAGGCTCTCTGCACTCAAAGTCAGAATTATGCCACTTTTCCAGGGAAAGCAGCACTAGCAGCAACATGGGATAACTCAAAGTTTTCAGAAGCAGATATCAAATAAAACACTTTGGGGGGGGGGGGACCTTAATCGTGAGAAGATGAAATAGTCAATGGTACTGGTTTTTTCTTTAAAAAATCAATGAGTGGAACAAAGAGGACTTTAAGTACAAAAAGTAGCCATAGATCTGTGACATTTGAAATATCACTTTCTATCTACATATATTTTGAGAATGAATGTGTAAATATATGTTCTCACAAAGAAAAGATGAAGACCGAGTTGCTATAGTTTGTATTTCATGGCCTTTGTCCTTGCTGGTAACAAATCTTCATGGAAATCTTCAAGGAACATGAAATGCACTGCAGACTAATTCAACCCAAAGAAGTCAGAGCACCTGATGAATCAACCTTGACATAGCATATTATTTGAGAACACAGTCATGCTGGACCACTATAACAACCACCATGCCAGACTACACAGAGAAGCCATTGAAATACACAAGTATATGGACAATTTCAGCAGAAAAGGAGGAAACCGTGAAAATGAGCAAAATCTGGCTACCAGTATTTTTAAAAACCAGACAAGAATAAATTAGGGCCAGCTAATACCTCCCAACAAAGGATCCAGCCAGACTTTGAAGCTGCAAGGCCATAAATGCTAATCAAGGTGGCCATTTGCAACATTCACACTTGCCTCAAGAAGACAAAAGTTTTTTCTTCCACCCAGGGCATTCCACAGATATGAAAACCTCATTTGCCTAGTTTCCAACAGACCCTCAACCTCTGATGACTACCATAGATATGGGTGAAACATCAGGAGAGAATGCTTCTGGAACGTGGCCATACATCCCAGAAAACTCACAGCAACCCAAATCTTCATGCTATTAGAAGTTTTCTGAACAGCTTTTATAACAAGTTAAATTCACCACATAATATGGTCATAATTGTTGTCATTTGCCTTCAATCTTCCAATTTATGGCAACCCTAAGGCAAACTTATTTATTATTTATTTGCGACATTTCAACCCCACCTTTCTCAACTCCAGAGGTCACTCAAGGTGGCTCAACAACATAGGCCTCTGATAACTCAAGCTGACTTTCTTGTGCTGGTCGGAAATCTGTTTTAAACTAATTTTATTGTTGCATATTATGATTGTGCTCTTTTTAGGCTATGTAAACCGCCTCGAGCCTATGGGGAAAGGCGGTATAGAAATGGAAATAATAAATAAATAAGTAAATAAAATTTGATGCCATTAAAAACAGTATAAAATTAAAATAAACATTATAAATAGGATTATAAATACATCAAAACATTTAAAATATTTAAACCAATATAACCGCTGTTAAATCATGCTGTTCATAATCATAATCTGGGCTGTTCCAGTAGTCCTTACACATAATTGTTTATCTGTCTATTGCACAGGTTCTCCAAAGGCTTGATCAAAGAGCCATGTCTTCACTTTTTTTATGGGAGGTCAGGAGGGAGGCACCGATCTAATATCCATGGGGAAGGAATTCCACAGCTGAGAGGCCACCACTGAGAAGGCCCTGGCTCTTGTCATCACCAGTCATTCCTGCAAATAAGAGGAGACCAAGAGCAGGGCCTCGCCAGATGATCTTAAACTCTGAGATGGTTCATAGGGTGTGATCCATTTGGACAGGTAAGCTGGACCAGAACTATTTAGGGCTTTAGAGGTGAAATCCAACACTTTGAATTGTACTCAGTAGCAGAATGTCAGCCAGTGTAGCAGACACAACAAGGGGGTTGTGTGCTTCCCATACGCCGCTCTGGTGAGCAGTCTGGCTTCCATCTGTTGGACTATTTGAAGCTTCCAGATAGTCTTCTAAGGCAGCCCCACGTAGAGTACATTGTAGTAATCTATTTGGGATGTAACCAGAGTGTGGACTACTGTGGAAATTTATTAATGGGGTTTTCTGGGGCTGAGTGTGACCTACCTGTGAAGAATTAGTATTCTGAGTGAAATGCAATCTCATATATCAGTGGATGTGTTTGATTATTTCTTCCCACTGCTTGTATGTACTGTATTGTATTGTATGTATAGTACTGTAATCCTGGTGATGAATGAGTTAAGTGTACAACATCTGCCAGGACTCATGATGCAAGACACTGGTGACCTTGTTGAAGGAGGGACTTATGAGTCAGCGTCTGTCTCTCCAGAGCTGTGTGCTTTTTGATGTTGGATGTATGATTGCTTTGTCTGTAAAATAAATCTATTCTCACTAACTCTGAAGTTTGAAGCTGCAACTATTTCCTGACATTACCCATAGTCACCTATTAGGTTTCCGTGGTCAAATGGGGAATCAAACCATGGTGTCCAGAGTCATATTCCAATGTTCAAGCTACTACAAAATCAGGGGCGGCCTGACCTAACTCCTTAAAAATTTTGTCTGAAATCACCACCGCTGAAACCGAACATCACACCAAACGCCCAACCGCCGTTTTGTAAGCCGCCACCATTAAAACAATGTGCCCCAAGAGTTATGCGGCGCACAAAATGGCTCCAAACATTGGAGAAACGAGAATGGACTTTGCTTTACAGTGAAAAATATTGGTGTAGATGCCACTCTGGCTTTGTACCACCACAAATTCGAAAGGCCAATTCCTTCACCAACCAAGTCAAAAGAGTTCAGAAGATTGGCCTGAAATCTCAATAAATTTGCAGGGATAGAAGGTTCTAGTTCCTCAAACAACTAAAATAATAAATTCAGATTGGCAACAACATTTTGAAAGGACCTGGAAAACCACTTCGAGCCACTAAACAAAGCATACTAGTTCATACACTGATGATGCTCAGTCACAGTTGGCAATTATTACACCCACATTCTGCTGTTTATTACATTTGTCATTGGAGGCTAACATGACAGGCTTCTGAAAAACTGGAACTAATTCCTAAATGTTGATATCTGTACTCTCCAAAAATCACAGATGAAAATCAGGAAACATGTAGGCAAGCAATATCAGAGTGTTGTCAAGATGGTAAAATTATTAACAAAGAAGAACACACATGCTGAGCCTGCTGAAAAGAACAAGAGAATGTCATAACATGTGTCTCAATGTTTAAGATATTGAAGGAAACTGACAGACTTGTGTATATGTGTGTGTGTGTGTGTGTGTTAATTGAAGCAATTTTCCATATTATGTTTGTATGACACTGTAATGCTCCTACAGCTGAAAGTGATTGCAAGCCACTTGTTTCTAGGTAGATAAGAATCCTTAATAGCACAGAACATCCTCTCAACGAATGAGTGAATTGATACAGAAAATACCAGGAGAGGAGATTAGATGTGCAAGTTAGTTTCTGTATTAAATTTCTTTCTTTCTTTTTTTTTGGTAAAAAGCTTTTCAAAGAGGCATGTTTTAACAGGGATACCCAATTGTGTGTGGTTTGGTTGTAATATCTGCAATTTACAGGAGACATTTGAAAAGCTTTAATTGCAGCCAGTAATTTACAAGTCATAATTAGCATTTCACATCATCCAGGGAGGGGAAAATGGAAAAGTAGCAAAGAGGAAGGGGTGGAAGACGAGGGAGAAGAAATGCTTGAGTGGCATGTGCTCAAACAATTAATATGAAACATTAATAATTTATCACTACATTGTATTTTTCTGGGAGCTAGGAATGTGCTAAGAATCACATTAAGCCATCAATGACACTTCTGTGGATGCAAACTATGTTTCACCATGCACATGACAAATGTGGGTCACAGTCCATAGAAATGAACTAGATTGGTTTCTTTATAAACTATCACTGTACATCCAAGGACAGCATTGTATTCAACAGAGGTGTTGTTTGTATACCTACTCCGAAAGGTCGCTGTTCAAATCTGGGGTGTTGTGTGAGCTTCTCTGTGGGGACATGAGAGAAGCCTCCCACAGGATGATAAAATAACTTGCGGGTGTACCCTGGGCAACATTCTTGCAGATGGCTAATTCTCTCACACCAGAAGTGACTTGCAGTTTCTCAGGTTGCTCCTGGCATAAAAAAATAGGATCTAGCCCTTTGTTCAGAAGAGAAAGGATACAGCTCATCCAGAAATATAGTTAATAGGGGTGGTTGATCCATTAAAAATTGATTCTAAACTCGGGGGTGGGGTGGGATTTCCGTTGCTGGGTCATTATAGAAATTATTCCAAAAAAATTTAAGTAAATTTCATAATTGAAATGTAATTACTAATGAATTTTCGTTATTATTCCTTACGTCAGCTGGGAGGGAAGAATTGAGGGCAAGCCCTGCACTCTCCCCCCCCCCCCAGCTCAGAAGCATCGGGATTAAATTTAACATGGGATGGCTCTGAGGTGTGGGGAAAGGAAGTGTGTGTGGATGCAAGGCACACACACACACACACACACACACACACACTTTCCCTTCTCCACCTCCTCAGTGCTATCCCACATTATATTTAACACGGGATGGCTCTGAGGTGCGGGGAAAGGAAGTGTGTGTGGATGCAAGACAGTTGACAGCTGAGGCGGGTGCTTTATTCCCAAGCAGAGAAAGAAATGTGGGGGCGAGTCCCCACCTCCTTCTCTACTTGGGAATTAAGCGGGCTCACCCCCACACTTCCTTCCCTCCTTGGGAATAAAGCGCCCACCTCAGCTGTCAGCTGGCGAGAGGAGAAAGGAGGGTGCTGCTGCCCTCCAGTCTCCTCTCGCGAGTTGAGAACTGAGAGGGGGAAAATGAACTAATAACGTAAACTTTACAAAAAATGGCGATCCTGGGTTCGGTTTTGAAACTTCAAAGGGTCGATATAGGGTCAAAATAATTTCAAATACGAATTGTTAACGGATTTCAAAGTATTTTAATTGGAGATCTCCACCCCTATGAGTTAACTTGAAACAGGAGAAGTTGTGATTACAGCAAGCAACCCCTGAAGATATAGGTCACTTTATCTACAACACAGGTCTACAACTCAAGAGAAACCAGCATTTTAAATATTGGTTTCTTGATTTTGCAGTGAAATGGCCAGTCAACCCGCACAGTATTTTGGTAGGATGGCATCTAGATACCCTCCCAGGCTGATTTGAGATTTTCCCCATCCTCTCCAAAGTTCCTGTTGTGCCATTTTGATGCAACAGGAGCTTTCTTCTAGAGATCTGCAAACAAAGGCAGGCCTCTAAGTTTCAGGGGTAAACAGGGGGCAGAATTATGTTGGGAAGGGGAGGGTGACACTATCCCCTGGGCTACTGGAGCCTGAGAAGACAAGACCAAGTAAACCTGGATATCAGGTTTTCTCCAGGTTAAACTGGATTAATCTAAGCCAGGGGTGCTCATTAGGTAGCTTGCGAGCTACTAGTAGATCTTCAGCCCTCTTCCAGGTGATCTTCAGGCCTCACCAGCCGGAAGGGGCTCTCCTGCCATGCGTGTGTGCACCCTGCATGCACGCGCGCTCCTGCTGCTGGCTTTTGCTCTCACAGTGCTTCTTTCACCTGCGGGGCATTGCAGGAAGAAGGAAGCATGAGGCGGTTCCTCTGGAGGGAGCGCCCTACCTCTCTCTCAACCAGAAGCAGCAGTGCAGCCTCTGTTGCCGGCGAGACAGGCAGGGTGGAGCGCTCCCTCTGGATGCCCCGTCTCATGCTTTCTCCTTCCTGCAATGCCCCACAGGCGGAAGAAGCGCTGCGCGGGCGGAAAACAGCAGCAGGAGCACACACGGTGGCGGGAGCGCGCAGCGGCGGGAGCGCAGCAGGTAGATCTTTTGGACTTAAGAGTAGCTCGCATGCTGAAAAAGTGTGGGCACCCCTGATCTAAGCCATCGTTTGGATGCTTCAGGCCAATCCATTTCTCAGCCTGCATTATTGGGCCCTGTAGATGAGGCCTTAATGAAGATGCTGAGTGGGAGAAACAGAAGAGGAAAACACCAAGACAATGAGGAGGCATTGATGATTCGGAGGTTGGATGTGTCCTTCGAGTCTGTGGAATGGATTTTTCTGGTGGAGTGCAGCATGCACAGAACTGGCCTCACCCTTTAAACTAAAGGTTCGTCTGCTGGGGCCTAGCAAGCTGGGATGGTGGCAGCGAGGTCCTCAGGTCGTAGGTTTGGTTCAAGTTACCATGTCTTCGATTAGCCGTGGGCAATTGCCACCCCTCCAGGTGTTTTGGACTGCAACTCCCAGAAAACCTAGCCAGTTTACCAGCTGTTAGGATTTCTGGGATTTGAAGTCCAAAACACCTGGAGGGCCGGCAATTGCCCACGCCTGTCTTAGATGGTTGACCTTACAGCAGACCTGGGCAATTGCCGGCCCCTCCAGGTGTTTTGGACTTCAACTCCCAGAAAACCTAGCCAGTTTACCAGCTAGGTTTTCTGGGGTTTGAAGTCCAAAACACCGGGAGGGCCGGCAAATGCCCAGGTCTGCCTTACAGGGTTAAATGAGCACCATCTGCCCAGGTTTGAAATCAGAGTTTTCCTTCTCTTAGATCCCATCCTGCCCTTTGACACTCTTTGTCAGACCCTTTGGTTGTGACCTGTCTGGCATGGGAGGCCCTACCGTTAGCTATTATGCCACCACCAGCATAGCTCATAACTTCATTAGGGTACGCAAGCCTCTCCCCCACAACAAAGGGGCACCAACGGAGAGGATTAGAGATATACAGTAAGTGGGATTATGGCAGATTTCGGCATTTACAGCATCCCTACAAATATAGAGGAGGGCCTGAAGATAATCTGGAAGAAGGACTTTGCCAATTACTGCATATTCCAATTCCCACCTCTATCTTCACTCTACCACTACTTCAACACAATTGCATGAGTTGCCTATTTCTGTTTTGGTACCAAATTTTCTGTCCTGGAGCACATCTACTTTGTTAAAAGAAATATGGTATTATTTAAACCACGAGCTCCAACCATTAAGAGGAATTTAATGGCCTGACCTTCACATTCAGTATCTTTGATTATTATAACATTGTGACTGGTTATATAACTTTTAGAATCAGATAGATATGAGGGAAGCAGACACCATGGATCCTGTATTTTGTTTTTATAGTCCTAAGAAGTCAATGACTTACTGAAGTGGGTGAAGTAAATCCAGAAAATACAAAAACTTCGCTATCCAAGCAGCACTACATTTTGGGGTGGTTAATTCCACAGGATCACAGCACATAGCTATGTTGGGTCTCATATCTGGCCCTTGCAATATATGGAAAGATAAGCCAGTCTTATGTCTAGAAAACTAACTCATACTGTTGTGTTAGGTTTTTCTCCAATCTGAATTCAGACAATTGGGGATAGTTTTAGCAATAAAAGCCAAACAACCAATTTAAATTTAAAGTAATTCATGTGTTCCTGGATGAAGCTAGGTAATTACTTTGCTAAAGCAACTAGCTCCCTTGTAATAACCCACCAAAGTCAATGAGCATTCAGAATGATCCATATCCACCCTCATGAATATCACTAATTAATAGATGAGTAAATTACTTGACCTTCATATTAGATTCAACCACTTCCTGGAATAGTTGTTTTGTCAGTGACTTGGTTTTTTTTTTCTCATCTTGGTATTAACAAATGTTAGCAGAAGGAAAATAGTCTGCACTGAGAGCAAGACTGCTCCATATCCCATTAGAAACTAACTCTAGATAGCATTCAGAAACTCCTGGAGAAGTAGTAAGATATTTCTGTCAATAGAGAAAAGATAGTTAATAGGTAGCAATATGAAATAAGTGGCTCTTCACATGTCATACTAATATGCTAAAAGTTAGATTTCATACGGAGAAAACCCTAATGAAATCCTGAGTTCTTATCATATATGCTAACATCTTAGCAAAATAGATTTTTAATATAAAACTCTATTCCTTTTCTGCTTACATTCAAAAATCTGTGTTTTCTTATGACCAATACATATTTAGTATCTACATATAGCATTATTTTCTTTATTTCCCACATTTTCAAACAATAATTGCCCTGCACTAATTTTAATTGAACTCATTCTGTGACAATGATATTCCTGCTCTGATCATATGAATAAGCAACAGGGACTTGTTTATATTAAAAAAATTGTAAGGATTGAATATCAGTAGACCTCTTCAGGTCATCAATTACGATACGTGAAGGGGTTAACAACGAGACCATCATAACCTCAATGCTACTGCTTGTGATGGTTCATTTTCCATCACTTGAGGTCTGCAGTGCATTAATCAGAAGAGGATGAATATTTTAAGTACATAAGATTTTCAATTGGGACAGCAATCCTGTTGGTGGTGTGTTTGGCCAACCACTGGCCTCTTTAATCCAATTTTTCATCCTTCCCAACAGTAAATATATTTAATCAATAGGAACACAAAAAGCCAATGCTTAAGTAGGTTTGAGTTGTTCTAATTTAGCTGGGACTTACAATTGGATTTAGGCACTCATATGTTCAGCTACTATAATATGTACTAAAACTTGAATAGAACTTCAGTTTTTATTTTCATGAACTGTATTATGTTCATATGTTTAATATATACTTATACCTGTATTCTTATCATGTTTAATATGTGCTTAAAATTATAGATGGTAAGTTTTATTTTAAACCAACCTAAGAAATAACTGTAATACAAATTACCTTATATGTGTTATAAACTAAATATTCCATATATGTATGTTATCTTTCACAATATCATGATTACACAGAACAATAATATATAGTATATATAAAAACAAATAAAAGGTAAATATCCCAAAGTATAACCTTTTTGGCTGCTTAGTACTTTTTGAAGCAAAAGTTTCCAGTTGAGCCCCAATAAATGCTTATATATTATTGTGTGTGTGTGTGTGTGTGTGTGTGTGTGTGTGTATGTGTGTGTATGTATATATACTACAATTGATCTTAGCCAAAAGGCCGAGAAGCAATATATATATCAGGCATGGGCTGGGCCAGTGGCAGATGGATGGAGAATGTTTGTGTGAAATAAACCAGACAGTGCAAAAAAAGAGAAAGAAAGAAAGAAAGAAAGAAGAATAGCAGAAACCCGAGAGGCCACCCACTAGAGCCCCCTTCTGCCACTCAGCGGGGAAGGGTCTGGGGGCAATGAAAGGAGTCTGGGTGGTGAGAGAAGCAAACCATTCAATGTATTATTGGGTTGTTGTAGGGGTTTTTATGGGCTGTATGGCCATGTTCTAGAAGCATTCTCTCCTCAGGTTTCACCTGCATATGTGGCAGGCATCCTCAGAGGTTGTGAGTTCTGTTGGAAACTAGGAAAATTGGGTTTATATATCTCTGGAAAGTCCTGGATGGGAAAAAGAACTCTTGTCTGTTGGAGCTAGGTGTGTATTATTTTCCAAGAAAGATACCTGGGAGCACACAGTTCATGTTAAAACTATATAAATCTTTGTGAGAATAAATATATCCAAAGGTTTTTCACAACTAGGTGAGATTTTGAGAGCTTTCACGCATCTGTTGAGATTTTCTATACTCAGGGACTTCTTTGGGGAAAAATGTTCAAAATGTTTTGCATATAGAAAATCTAACATTTTTGCATTCGGAACAATGCTTTTGTTGTGGTTTATGAAGAATTTGATACTTCAGAGGATGAGGAAGGGCATTTTGTGGGGTCTCAGGAGATGGTTTTGAGAGATGAAAGTGGCATGGAGAGATGTGTTAGACAGTCTCCTGATAGTTCTTGGGATGTTATAGAAAGTGAAATCTGTTCCCATGAGAATCTGCCAATGTTTGCTTTTGAGAGGAATGTGGGGGATTGTGAGTCTTTCCAGCTGTGCCACAAGAGTGTGAAAAAGAGACAGACTAGCTTTTCTCTGAAGCTTTGAGATGAGCAGTGAAGAACCAGGTTTACCAGGAGTGATGTCATGGGAGGGAATTGAGGCTTTTAAGTGGACTCCAAGCAGACCAATCATTGTGAGAACAATGTCGTATTTCGGGGGTTGAGAAGAGCGGAGTAAAAAAATGCTGGAAATTTCAAGTGTGAACAGTTCTATGGCCTTGCTTCAAGTGTTCAAGTTTCTAAATATTGGTTCCTGTTCATGTCTGCTTGTTTAAATTTCAAGTTCATTTCATGTTTTTTGCTCTGGTTTATTCTCTGTTTTGTTCTCAAGTTCTGGATATAAATTTGATCAAGTGTATGAATTTTGCACCTCTGGTCAATTTAATGGCCATTTTTTTTTATACCCAGAGACATCAGTACTGGGGCAAGCACGCGGACTGTTTTGGAGGAAACCTCCCTTGGTTTTCTGTTGTTCTGACTTTCTTTTTAACTATTGTATAACTCTCAATAAAAACTTTTTCAAAAAAAAAAGTGTATGAATTTTGCCATCATTCACTGCATTGACTCAAAGTGCAGTTCCAAGTTTTTGAATCCCTGTGGTTTGATTCATGAAACTGATTGTCACCTATGCTCAACAACTTGGGAATCTCTGGATTTGTCTTTTGGATTTTTGATAGTTTTTTTAATTGTGCTTCTTATCTTTTATATTTTTCTTAACCAACTTTATTTAGTGGATTCTCTTATCCTTGTGTGATGTCTGTGTGAAAAGGTGCCCCACAGCTGGTGCACAACAGTTTTTATATAAAATTAACTGCTGAGTTTTTGTAGGAAACTTCGTATTTTTTTCTTTAAAAACATCAAATTATTGTTTCTGTTGTGTTTATGTTTATTTATACTCCATTTCTCTCTCTCCAAAAGTCTCAGTGTGAAATATGTCAGTTGACCTTCCTTTTTTCTTCTTGACATGCCACTTTATTTAAGACACTTTTTCTTGTCAAGAAAAAAGGGAATTTTAAAAACCCTACTGATTACAAACTTGCTCACATGTTTCACTCTATATGTTTCACTGTAACTCCTATAAACGCTAGCTGTTAGTGAAGGATTATGGGAACAGCAGCTCAACTTCTGCTAGGCTATAACTGGTCCTCCACAATTGAGAATGAAGGAATTAGACCACAATAGGAACCTAAAACATAATTACAGAATATTGCTGTAAATGCATCAACTGAGGCCATCATTCAATACTTAATCGTACAGCTACTTTTTAAAAGAAAGAATATCCAATATATGTGGAAATAATTTTAGAAATATATAAACATCCATTTTCTTCGGGTAAAAGAAAATATATGCCAATAGAAGTAAAAAAAATGTTTTGAAGGAGCATTCCTAATTAACCTTCAGTGTTTCCATGACATTCCTTTAACCTAAGTATAGATGTCATTAATCCAATGGAAAACTAATTTAGGTTAAGAAAAGCTGTAATGACTTTTTTCCTTATTGAATTATTGACTCCCTACTTTCATTAAAGAGAATGAAGGAAAGGAAATCACATGGCTTTCGTATTCATCTTATTATTCTCCTATGAATATGTTTTAAGTTTTTTCTTATTTATAATGCAGTATTTCAGAAAGAGTCTTGGGATACTGATAACAGCTCTTTAGAATATTCAGTTTGGACTGTTCAGTTTGGAAAATGATGTCTTTTAAGGGCCCATCCAGACAGGCCCAAAAAACAGGATCTGTCTTGGTTTTTACTGGAGGCATCCAAATGACGCGTCCGGTAAAAATGAATTAATTCGGAACAAACCTTAGCACAAGAAATATTAATCAAATAGTTGTCTTGTTGAAATAGTGGTGGCATGAGTCACACTAAAGAAAAAAAATAAAGCAATCGAGGAGATCATTTATGGGGTCTTTAGGCATCTGTTCATGCACATATAGACATATATAACTGGTCAGATGCATATAGATGCCCTTGTGTGAAAAGGGAGATCACAGATGCAGTGAAAAGTCATTGTCTAGGCTTCATCCATATATATATAAATACGTTTGCTTAACATTTTTATATGTTTTTCATAAATGAAAGATTTATCATTGATTATAGAGGATATTGTCCTCCTTCTTTGGTGGTTAACATTTTTTCTTGATACACATGTTTCCAAAGCACTATGGAAAGACATCATAGGGAAGCTATTCCCATGGAACTATCAAAAAGTGTAACAGTTGCTACTACATAAACAAAGAAGCTTGCTTGCCAGACTCCACCAGATGGGTTACAGTGATCCTTGTGTGATTTTATGTATAGCAAACAAAACACATGAAACAGATGAGATGAATATCTGTTACCACGATCTCCAAACTACACATTCATATAGAAATATTGGGTATTGGATAGTTATCAGGGTTTTTTTAAAAAAACACATCAACAATAGCATAGTATTGCTTTTTAAAATGTGGTATATGCTCCAAAGAGCTACGGCAGACCTCAAAGAAGAAGACAGCATATATATACGCTATTGTACTGATGGTAGCTTGTTCAACTTAAGCCGTCCGAGGGCTCACACTAAGACTCAAAACTATCTAGTCTGTGAGCTGCTTTTTGCTGATGATGCTGCCCTTGTCGCCCATTCAGAAGCGGCCCTGCAGCGCCTAACATCCTGCTTCACAGCAATTGCAGAGCTGTTTGGGCTAGAAGTCAGCCTGAAGAAAACAGAAGTCCTCTACCAGCCGGCACCACAGGAAGAACACCATCATCCCCACATCAGCATAGGCAAATCTGTGCTGAAGTCCGTTCAGCAGTTCACCTACCTGGGAAGCATCATCTCTTCAGATGTCAAGATTGACAAAGAGATAGATCACAGATTATCAAAGGCATATTGTGCATTTGGAAGGCTTCACAAAAGAGTCTGAATCTTCGTTCGCGAAGTATGCCGAGATATAATCTGCTAGGGTCTGTACAATATGCTTCACATACATTTTTCTACCACTGATGATTTAATATCTTTCATAACCAATGGTTGCATGGGTAAAGTTCAATTGCACAGCCTTTCAGCACATGAGAAGCCAAATAAAAGTACCATGCATAAAGGTTTATGTCGATTGGTGGATCCCTTAAAATATGCCTGCCATCAATTTACACTGTAGTTATCATGTGCATGAAGTCATCAGTCAGGATATAGGCTATTTAAATCCCATTACAATACAAATGTATTATTAATATGCAGCATCTCTTCATCCAAGTCTTTTAAGTCTGTGGCACAAATCGGAACACTAAATTGACTTCACCTTCTGATCTTGAAGTCAAAAGGAAACATCAGTATTCCTGATTTAGAAACACTGCATGTCAGAAAAATATGGTGGGGTACTGGAAAAAAGAGACAGATGCCTCACAAACCAATCACAGGAAAATTTTGGATAGACACAGAAGGTAAAGGAATACTGGACACATTTCCAATGAGAAAGGCAAAGTATCCGAGCTATAATATAGCTGTCATCCATTCTTTGTTGCAATACTGGAGATGCTGAAAAAGGAGATCTGGCTGTTTGAACACTTTTAATAGGCTTCCTCGGAGTTTTAATTAGTAAGAGATCCAAGCAGCAGCTGACAGCTGGCAGAATCTTCTGTCTTGAGTTAAAGTCAAACTAATTAAGATTCTAGAAGGAAAACATATTCCTTCCAGCACCAGTTAGCTTTGGTTAGAAAAAAACAATATGGAATATTTCGCCTTGACAACTTCATAACCTTGAAAATAGGGAATGTCTATATCATAATGAACCAATTTCTCAAGACAGATCTCTGGACCGCTCAAATGATGTGCATTTCAGGGATGGCTAAACCCAACTGTAATGCAAACAAACCAGATTACAGTGGACCCTCAGTAACTAAAGGAGTTTGGTTTCAGGACCCTGGACAGATACCAAAGAATGCTGATGTTGATAAAACGGCATAGCAAAAGTGGTGGCAAGCTCCACGCATGGGGCACTTATTTTCAAATCCTCATTTTCCGTCATTTCACAGATCATCTCTGCAATCTTTGACCCCATCTACATTGCCATATAAAATTCATATTATCTGCTTTGATGATCTGAATTATATGGCAGTGTAGAAGGGGCTTTAATTACCCTTCAGCCTTACCTCTCTCATCTCCCTCTCTAGCTTTGTATTTTTCTCCAATACTGTGCAGGAGACCTCCAGAGAATTCACCACCAACCCTTTTCTTCCTTCCTTCTTCAGTGTTCCTGCTCATTCACTTACAAGGCAGGTGAGGGTAGCTGGCAGTGTCACTGGAGATTTCTTGTACAGTACTAGAGCTAAATGTAAGAATGGAGGAGACATGAGCAAGGTGAAACTAGAAAAATGGTAGGAGACAGAGATTTGCACCAAAAGCTATATTTGAATTTTTGCTATTTCATAGATCCTCAGCCTCTTTCCAGCCTCATATTTTCCTCTTTCCTTGCAACTACAGTATGATCTGCAAAACCTGCGCTGTGCAATAGGCTTTGTATTTTTGAATCTAAGGTTGGTTGATCTTCCCATATTCAACCATTTCATAGAATATTCCCAGAACCGATATTGTTGATTGCCTCAATGTGCTTTAAAAGTCTGGAGTAAACATTCTCTTTGTAGATAACATTTGCACAGAAAATAGGGTTTTCGGGCTGGAACATACTGACATTTGTGCAAGATAACCCTGTACATTTTTGTACACAATAATGCCTGAATTGTGAAAATTTTCACCAGATCACCATACTTCTCATCAAGGCTTCTCAACTCTCAACAAACATGTCTCGTTAACATTTTTTCAAATATTTTTGAATACAATTTCCATCCAAACTGTGCACCCCATCACCCCTTTCTTGTACAACCTGTTTGTCTGACAAAGCTCATGCATTAAAAATAATAGCATGAGACAGAGATACTGCATCTTGTGTTCCTCTCAAAATATGAATTATACAAAATTTGGATCATTTAAAATCATCAAAATGTATCCACCACCACCACCACCACCACTACTGTGTATGTATGTGCTTTCAAGTTGCCTATTTACTTGTAGTGACTCTATTAATTTGATGGAGTTTTAAAGGCAAGAAATACTTAGAGATAGTTTTACCAATTCCTTCCATAATCTTGTTTACTTGTATGCTGCTTTTCCAGGTGAAAATTTATGCTCCAAGGAACTCATTGTCATAGCAGGAAAAAGTTATAAAATGAAAAATAGAGAACTCTAAATGACCCCCTTTATCCCTGAAGTCAGCCATTACTACTTTATTTATCGTATCAGAAATGAACTGAGGGTAGGGTTGTAATGTATGTTAAAAAAAACATGAAGTTTAAAAACTTGACATTATACTAAATGTACTTTGATCAGTAGCTCACCACTTGGAGTGCCTCTAGTGTTGCTGAGCATGTGGCAGGGCTCAGACTGCATTGTAATAGATGGTCTGTGGTTTGCTCTACTCCACATTCACATTTCATGGACTCCACTTTGTGGCTTCATTTCTTAAAGTTGGCTCTGCGTCTCATGGTGCCAGAGTGCAGAGTGCATGCAAAGTCCCCAGATCTCAACTCCTGCAACCTAAACAACGGGCTCCCCCCGATAGATTAATTTGGCCCCTTACCCCGCATGCGAAATCAATACAACGTATCGTACGGAAGTTTTGGCCTCTAGTCAATTCTATCCTGGGTTTAGAGAATCCCCCTATGATTGCGTACCGCAAAACTCAAAATGTTAAACAAATACTCCTCCATGCTGACATCCCCAAGTCTATTCACATTGACCCTTCCCGACTTTATACCCACCCATGTGGCCGCTGCTCGATATGTAAACACATCAGTCAACAAACATCTATTATGTTGAGCGATCAAACGTGCACCTTTCACTTTAAATCCTGGACGAGCTGCGGGTCCAAGCGCGTAATTTATTGTTTAATCTGTAGCTGCTCCTTATACTATATTAGTGAAACGGGGTATGAACTTAAGGTTCGCATCCAAGAACACAAATTTAGAACCAGGAACGACTCTTCTTTAATATACACACATTTCAGGGAGTTTCATCATTTTGAAGACTTTAAAGTTGTAGTACTGGAGAAAGTTGACCCACGGCCACAGTGATCTCAAATTACATTTACTCAAGAGAGAAAAATTCTGGATTGTCAATCTTAAATCAGAGTATCCTGGAGGGTTGAACAATCATTTATCAATTAGTGAGCTGTTAATCTGATTACACCTGTGGAACTGAATTGAGTTAAATTGGTACTGCTATCCATCTCTCATTGTTCGGTTACATCGCGTCGGTGGCTGCGTCCACACTTAAATGCTTAAGAATAATTACATTGGTATGTATCTTATACTTAGACTTCAGTCCATGTTGTACCTCCATGTACGGGTTAATTGTTTGTGACTTTATGTGTAACTTACCCGCTCTTTATACATGTTATATTAACAGAAATCCGGACCTGTGAAACTTATTAATTGCAAGGAGTCTGGGGTCCCGATGAAGCCACAATTGGCGAAACGGCTTGGACCATGACTGTCAACCCTTTTGAACACTACGTCATTGAAATTTAACCCATTCTGGATGTATAATTTACCGTTATTGACAGCGTAGTTGCTCAAGACTCTTCTTTTTGCTTATGATATGAATGCCTAATACAGACAAATGATTTTTGTTTCACAACGACTACTGCAAGATAAAGTTCATGTTGATCTACATTATCATTGAATCATAAAGATCATTTGTTTATCTACATTGACCTCTGCATCTTCCTGATCCCGTCTACCCTGTTTGGATTCATCCTGGAACTACTAACTCTATACTTTCTACTCTGCATCTCATGGTGCCAGAGCATAGTCTGTTCAGGACCTTCCAAGTCACTCAGTCTTCTGTGTGCCCAGGAGGGAGTCTCTGATTTGGTATCAGACACTAATTGAGGTTCTGGGTTTTAGCCTGCCACTTTTGGACCCTCACTTGCTGACACAGTGGGCTCTGTGGCTGAAGAGAGGTAGAAGTAGCATTGGATAGGCAATTTTGCCCTTATAATGAGGCCTTTATATAAAGCGGCAAAACCAAGGCTTGCTATTTAGAATTTTTTAAAATATTTTCAAACCATGGATGGTTGAATCCATGGATGCGGAATCTTGGGCCCCATCTGCCCTGCCATCATGATGCAGTTTGAACTAGATTATAAACTGCATTATCTAGTGTAGATGGGGCCTATGTTTGGGGGAGTGTGGCTGAACATTTTTCATACCCATGCTGAATCATTGCTTTTCCTGCACACAAACTTGGAAATATATATAGCCTTTATGCTACATACTGTAAAACAGAACAAGGCTGCCAGAAAACTCCAAATATATTTCACTTCACAACCCCTTGCTTCAGGCTTACAATGTGAACAAGAAAGAGTGCACAAAGAAAGGAGGTAGGAGAAAGAAGGAAAATGTTCTATCAGGGTTTTATATATATATATATATATATATATATATATATATATATATATATATATTTAAGGGGTGGTGGGTGGGAAATGAGTTCCTGGCTGAGCTCCTTCTGTGGTCAAGGACTTCTCAACTTTTATGGTGCAGAGGAGCTCATTGTGAATTTTGTGAACAGTCATATTTCCACATGTATGAATTTGACTTTTACATATTTGGGTATTCATTAATTTTTTTTAAAAAAAGTGTTCTCTCTATGAATCTTGCCCTGCAGGCAAGTCCTCTGGAGTTCATCACACTGGAGGACCTAGAAGTTCCTAAAGAGAAGACTTTTCTAGGAATCCAGATCTTCCAGTATGATTCTATTATTACTTATCAAAAGAAATTGACTATAGAGTTGTGCTAGAGAACTTATAAATTCTTAGAACAGGGGTGCTCATTAGGTAGATCGCGATCTACTGGTAGATCACATAGGGCGTCCTGGTAGATCGCAGGCAGGGAGGGAGGAAGGTTCAGTCCCACCCCGCAGGCTCCCGACGCTGCCCAGGTGCAAAAGGAGGTTGGACTGGATGGCCCTTGGAGGTCTCCTCCTATTCTAGGAACCCATTGTTGTTGTTGTTGTTATTATTATTATTATTAATATCAGAGGCTAAATGGCCATCTGTGAGGAATGCTTTGATTGTGTTTTTCCCTTATGGCAGAAGGAGGTTGGACTAGATGGCCCTTGGAGGTCTCCTTCTACTCTGGAAACCTATTGTTGTTGCTGTTACTATTATTATTATTAGTAGTAGTAGTAGCAGAGGCTGAATGAATATTATCGTCATTATTATTATGAATAAATTCAGGGGCTTATTATACTCACATTTAGTTGAATGCAGTCTTAAAATATATTATATGGCTCTCACTGAAATAACTTTCCAAATATTTTGCTTTTATGGCTCTCTGAGTAGTGGGTAGGTAGATCATTTTGACTTGGTTGCTTTATAAGTAGCTCGCATGCTGAAAAAGTGTGAGCACCCCTGTTTTAGAACAATGTTCTGTCAAATAAAAAAAGGATTTGTATTTCTTTCTCTTTTTTTACTTTCACACAGTGCTGTGCCCCTAATCTCAGCCACTGTGGAGAGATGGCTGTAGTTACATTTACATATAAAACATAGAATACAGTGAATGATAACACCAGGAAAAGCAGTTACCAACATGACTATCATTAATTCATTTTATAGTTAAATAAATAATGTAGTAGAGACTGTAGTTGTATCTGGAGGACTAAATGGTTCCCGACCTTGTTATGTAAGCTAGCAGCTCCAAAAATACTGTCCCTAATTTAATGCAATAAAACTAAGACGAAAGTGTATGCAGTGAGCTTGTATCTGGCTAACAAGGCAAATATGATAGTGCAAGCAGAATCACTGCAGAACAGACAGGATCCCATAGACCAGACTGATTTTCTGCAAGAAATCCATAATCTGTTGTCAAGGTAATGGATTCCCCAGTGGAACAGCACTTGGAGGTTTCACACATCCCTTTCATCTGAAGCCTAGAGGGCTTGTTGAAGAAAACTTATATAAGGATGCATAAGGAATCAGTAAGAGGGGACAGAATGTGTTCTGCATATAAATCTCACTGCCATCATAATCCTATGCATGTTGACTCAGAAGCGAGTCCCACTAAGATAAACGCTATCTACTATGAAATGCATGTGCATAGAATCATAGCATAAGGTTTATAGTGGCTTTTAACCAAAACATATGGGAGACATGAAGGCAACTTATTAAGTTGCTTTATCTGTTACTTTGGACAGTTTCTCCACTCATTACTGTACATCTACAGAATACGTTTCATAATCAGTATATCACATATTATATCCAAGTAAGAACACTGGAGTTTAGTGGACTGTGCTGTGTGTTCATTTTGGTTTATTATAGATACAACTTTTTCATATAAATTTTATTCTACATTTCCATTTTACAAACAATACATAACATAAAATAACAATACATAAACAAATATGGGGAAAGCGAAAATGGGGAAACTGTGAGCGTTGGTAGGCCGCTCAATAATCACACTCACTCGGGTATTGAGGAAATGCTTTATGAGTCCTTAATCCAAGGCAGTAAAAACCGTACTGAAGCCTTCCCTCCAAAATCCCTGCTCAAAACTCCCCGAGCCCCTCCCCCCTCTGGCGAAGAGCCAATCCTTGAACAGATAACCCCGGAACCCCACCCCTCTTGTCCTTTTCCGGCGGGAACTCCAACAGCTCAGAGACAACAGGGAACAACACGGAGCTACAGAAACAACATGGAACCAGGAGAACCAAAATGGCGGCCGCGCCTCCGATCGCTCGGTCCTCTTCCAAGATGGCAGCCGCGTCTTTGTCCATTGCGCTATCCCGCATTGGACAAGGCGCGCTGACATAGCGCCCTCCCGAAGGAGTCCACCGACCTGGGGGAAAAGAAGCAAAGTATTTTCAGGGCCCTGGCTTGTCCGGGAAGGCCCTATGAAACCTTTTGACTAATCTGGGGCCTTGACATGTTCTGCTAACACCACTCCGGCTGCAAGTCTTTGGAAAGCCACTGCACAAAGTATTGAAGTCTGCCCCTAAGCCTTTTAGAGTCTAAAATATCCTTAAGCTCAAAGTGGGTATGTTCCCCGATCATGATCGGGACTGGGGCGCTCCCCTGTGGAGACCACTTGCAGTGGGTTACTGCCTTTTTGGTGCAAGGCGGAGGTGCAGAAGTATCAATAGCTGGGAAGGGCAGGACGTCCCGACCACCCACGGCCCGGAACGGAGACACCCCCGTGGACGCGTGGTCGGGTGTTGTTATAGCAGTATTCTGCCGATCCCATCTTCCACCTCTTCGGATCCCCGCCAGCGCGGTTCCACTCGGGCTCCTGGAGGTCTTCTCCCTTCCACTAGACATCTCAGGGGTTCATGGTGGATCGGCTCACGACTGCGGGTTAGGTTGTGAGTACGGTTTTTGTGTGAGCGTTGGTAGGCCGCTCAATAATCACACTCACTCGGGTATTGAGGAAATGCTTTATGAGTCCTTAATCCAAGGCAGTAAAAACCGTACTGAAGCCTTCCCTCCAAAATCCCTGCTCAAAACTCCCCGAGCCCCTCCCTCTGGCGAAGAGCCAATCCTTGAACAGATAACCTCGGAACCCCACCCTCTTGTCCTTTTTCGCGGGAACCCAACAGCTCATAAACAACAGGGAGTAACATGGAGCTACAGAAACAACATGGAACAAGGAGAACAAATGGCGGCCGCGCCTCCGATTGCTCGATCCTCTTCCAAGATGGCAGTCGTGCTTTGTCCATTGCGCTATCCGCATTTTTTTTTTTTTTTTTTTTTTTTTTTTTTTTTTTTTTTTTTTTTTTTTTTTTTTTTTTTTTTTTTTTTTTTTTTTTTTTTTTTTTTTTTTTTTTTTTTTTTTTTTTTTTTTTTTTTTTTTTTTTTTTTTTTTTTTTTTTTTTTTTTTTTTTTTTTTTTTTTTTTTTTTTTTTTTTTTTTTTTTTTTTTTTTTTTTTTTTTTTTTTTTTTTTTTTTTTTTTTTTTTTTTTTTTTTTTTTTTTTTTTTTTTGATTTTTTTATTTTATTTTTTTTTTTTTTTTTTTTTTTTTTTTTTTTTTTTTTTTTTTTTTTGTTTGTTTTTTTTTTTTTTTTTTTTTTTTTTTTTTTTTTTTTTACCCCCCCCCCCCCCCCCCCCCCCCCCCCCCCCCCCCCCCCCCCCCCCCCCCCCCCCCCCCCCCCCCCCCCCCCCCCCCCCCCCCCCCCCCCCCCCCCCCCCCCCCCCCCCCCCCCCCCCCCCCCCCCCCCCCCCCCCCCCCCCCCCCCCCCCCCCCAATGTCATTGGTACCAACGTGTACCACGACCACTGGCTCCACCCCAGCACTATCTACCAGCCTATCTAGATGCCTCGTAATGTCCGCGACCTTTGCACCCGGCAGACAATTTACCATGCGGTCATCACGTCCATCACAAACCCAGCTTTCTATGTTCCGGACAATCGAATCACCTACTACAAGAAGCCCACCTCCTACCACCTGCCGAGAAGTATCTTCGGTGCATCAAGATATGGGCACAGCCTCTGAGGAAGGGGTCCCAACTGAGGAAGCCGGTCCTCTTCCTCAGACTGATGTTCTCCCTGCCCAAGACCCCCATTTTCCAAGGCAGCTGGAGGGCTGCTCATCATGGAGTGGGATGCTCCTGTTGCATCTCTGGAGATCTTATCCTCCAGCCTCACTTCCTCTCTGTGCTTCTCCAGGTCTGCTACCTTGGCTTCAAGGGAAGAAACACGTTCCCTGAGAGCCAGGAGCTCACTGCAGCGAACGCACACCCAAGACTTCTGCCCGGCAGGCAGATAGTCATACATGTGACACTCGATGCAAAACACTGGGAACCCCTCCCACTGCTGGCTGGCTACCTCCATTTCTTATTAATATTTTTTTGTAGATTAACTGTTTTGTTGTGGTCTTAATTTACTTAATTTAATTTTTTACAAGTCTTTGGATATTTCTTTTCCGACTTGTTACAAGTTTATGCTCTATCGCGCGCCGCTAACAAAGACCTAAAGCAATACTGGAATCTAAACCACAAATTTACCCCAGGAACTTACCAGTGCTCCTTTCTTTCTCCTTTATTTATTTTCTGTTTTATTCCTTATTTGAAAGTAGTCTGCTTGATCTGCTTTTCACAAGGACAGTTAGCTGACTGATTTAAAAAACAGAAACTAGGCTAACTCCTCCCACCTGGCAAGATGTGAGTCAGCTGGGAGCTGCTGTAGCAAGCCCGCCCCTTCAAGGAATGTGCTTAAGGCAACTAGGAAGGGAAAACAACCTCTTTTGCAGCTGCTAACAAAGACCTAAAGCAATACTGGAATCTAAACCACAAATTTACCCCAGGAACTTACCAGTGCTCCTTTCTTTCTCCTTTATTTATTTTCTGTTTTATTCCTTATTTGAAAGTAGTCTGCATGATCTGCTTCTCACAAGAACAGTTAGCTGACTGATTTAAAAACAGAAACTAGGCTAACTCCTCCCACCTGGCAGGATGTGAGTCAGCTGGGAGCTGCTGTAGCAAGCCCCGCCCCTTCAAGGAATGTGCTTAAGGCTTAAGGCAACTAGGAAGGGAAAAACAACCTCTTTTTGCAGCTGCTAACAAAGACCTAAAGCAATAAAAGTACCATGCATAAAGGTTTATGTCGATTGGTGGATCCCTTAAAATATGCCAGCCATCAATTTACACTGTAGTTATCATGTGCATGAAGTCATCAGTCAGGATATAGGCTATTTAAATCCCATTACAATACAAATGTATTATTAATATGCAGCATCTCTTCATCCAAGTCTTTTAAGTCTGTGGCACAAATCGGAACACTAAATTGACTTCACCTTCTGATCTTGAAGTCAAAAGGAAACATCAGTATTCCTCATTTAGAAACACTGCATGTCAGAAAAATATGGTGGGGTACTGGAAAAAAGAGACAGATGCCTCACAAACCAATCAGAGGAAGATTTTGGATAGACACAGAAGGTAAAGGAATACTGGACACATTTCCAATGAGAAAGGCAAACTATCTGAGCTATAATATAGCTGTCATCCATTCTTTGTTGCAATACTGGAGATGCTGAAAAAGGAGATCTGGCTGTTTGAACACTTTTAATAGGCTTCCTCGGAGTTTTAATTAGTAAGAGATCCAAGCAGCAGCTGACAGCTGGCAGAATCTTCTGTCTTGAGTTAAAGTCAAACTAATTAAGATTCTAGAAGGAAAACATATTCCTTCCAGCACCAGTTAGCTTTGGTTAAAAAAACAATATGGAATATTTCGCCTTGACAACTTCATAACCTTGAAAATAGGGAATGTCTATATCATAATGAACCAATTTCTCAAGACAGATCTCTGGACCGCTCAAATGATGTGCATTTCAGGGATGGCTAAACCCAACTGTAATGCAAATAAACCAGATTACAGTGGACCCTCAGTAACTAAAGGAGTTTGGTTTCAGGACCCTGGACAGATACCAAAGAATGCTGATGTTGATAAAACGGCATAGCAAAAGTGGTGGCAAGCTCCACGCATGGGGCACTTATTTTCAAATCCTCATTTTCCGTCATTTCACAGATCATCTCTGCAATCTTTGACCCCATCTACATTGCCATATAAAATTCAGTTTATCTGCTTTGATGATCTGAATTATATGGCAGTGTAGAAGGGGCCTTAATTACCCTTCAGCCTTACCTCTCTCATCTCCCTCTCTAGCTTTGTATTTTTCTCCAATACTGTGCAGGAGACATCCAGAGAATTCACCACCAACCCTTTTCTTCCTTCCTTCTTCAGTGTTCCTGCTCATTCACTTACAAGGCAGGTGAGGGTAGCTGGCAGTGTCACTGGAGATCTCTTGTACAGTACTAGAGCTAAATGTAAGAATGGAGGAGACATGAGCAAGGTGGAACTAGAAACATGGTAGGAGACAGAGATTTGCACCAAAAGCTATGTTTGAATTTTTGCTATTTCATAGATCCTCAGCCTCTTTCCAGCCTCATATTTTCCTCTTTCCTTGCAACTACAGTATGATCTGCAAAACCTGTGCTGTGCAATAGGCTTTGTATTTTTGAATCTAAGGTTGGTTGATCTTCCCATATTCAACCATTTCATAGAATATTCCCAGAACCGATATCGTTGATTGCCTCAATGTGCTTAAAAAGTCTGGAGTAAACACTCTCTTTGTAGATAACATTTGCACAGAAAATAGGGTTTTCGGGCTGGAACATACAAGATAACCCTGTACATTTTTGTACATAATGCCTGAATTGTGAAAATTTTCACCAGATCACCATTCTTCTCATCAAGGCTTCTCAACTCTCAACAAACATGTCTTGTTAACATTTTTTCAAATATTTTTGAATATTATTTCCATCCAAACTGTGCACCTCATCACCCCTTTCTTGTACAACCTGTTTGTCTGACAAAACTCATACATTAAAAATAATAGCATGAGACATCTTGTGTTCCTCTCAAAATATGAATTATACAAAATTTGGATCATTTAAAATCATTAAAATGTATCCTCCACCACCACCACCACCATCACCACCACCACCACTACTACTACTGTGTGTGTATGTGCTTTCAAGTTGCCTATTTACTTGTAGTGACTCCATTAATTTGATTAAGGCAAGAAACACTTAGAGATAGTTTTGCCAATTCCTTCCATAATCTTGTTTACTTGTTTGCTGCTTTTCCAGGTGAAAATTTATGTTCCAAGTAACTCATTGTCATAGCAGAAAAAAGTTATAAAATGAAAAATAGAGAACTCTAAATGACCCCCTTTATCCCTGAAGTCAGCCATTACTACTTTATTTATTGTATCAGAAATGAACTGAGGGTACAGTTGGAATGTATGTTAAAAAAACCATGAAGTTTAAAAACTTGACATTATACTAAATGTCCTTTGATCAGTAGCTCACCTCTTGGAGTGCCTCTAGTGTTGCTGAGCATGTGGCAGGGCTCAGACTGCATTGTAATAGATGGTCTGTGGTTTGCTCTTCTCTACATTCACAATTCATGAACTCCACTTTGTGGCTTCATTTCTTAAAGTTGGCTCTGCATCTCATGGTGCCAGAGCATAGTCTGTTCAGGACCTTCCAAGTCACTCAATCTTCTGTGTGCCCAGGAGGGAGTCTCTGATTTGGTATCAGACACTAATTGAGGTTCTGGGTTTTAGCCTGCCACTTTTGGACCCTCACTTGCTGACACAGTGGGCTCTGTGGCTGAAGAGAGGTAGAAGTAGCATTGGATAGGCGATTTTGCCCCTATAATGAGGCCTTTATATAAAGCGGAAAAACCAAGGCTTGCTATTTAGAATTTTTAAAAATATTTTCAAACCATGGATGGTTGAATCCATGGATGCGGAATCTTGGGCCCCATCTGCCCTGCCATCATGATGCAGTTTGAACTAGATTATAAACTGCATTATATAGTGTAGATGGGGCCTATGTTTGGGGGAGCGTGGCTGAACATTTTTTATACCCATGCTGAATCATTGCTTTTCCTGCACACAAACTTGGAAATATATATAGCATTTATGCTACATACTGTAAAACAGAACAAGGCTGCCAGAAAACTCCAAATATATTTCACTTCACAACCCCTTGCTTCAGGCTTACAATGTGAACAAGAAAAGAGTGCACAAAGAAAGGGAGGTAGGAGAAAGAAGGAAAATGTTCTGTCAGGGTTTTATATATATATATTTAAGGGGTGGTGGGTGGGAAATGAGTTCCTGGCTGAGCTCCTTCTGTGGTCAAGGACTTCTCAACTTTTATGGTGCAGAGGAGCTCATTGTGAATTTTGTGAACAGTCATATTTCCACATGTATGAATTTGACTTTTACATATTTGGGTATTCATTAATTTTTTTTAAAAAAGTGTTCTTTCTATGAATCTTGCCCTGCAGGCAAGTCCTCTGGAGTTCATCACACTGGAGGACCTAGAGGTTCCTAAAGAGAAGACTTTTCTAGGAATCCAGATCTTCCAGTATGATTCTATTATTACTTATCAAAAGAAATTGACTATAGAGTTGTGCTAGAGAACTTATAAATTCTTAGAACAGGGGTGCTCATTAGGTAGATCGCGATCTACTGGTAGATCACGTAGGGCGTCCTGGTAGATCGCAGGCAGGGTGGGAGGAAGGTTCAGTCCCACCCCGCAGGCTCCCGACGCTGCCCAGGTGCAGAAGGAGGTTGGACTGGATGGCCCTTGGAGGTCTCCTCCTATTCTAAGAACCCATTGTTGTTGTTGTTGTTATTATTATTATTAATATCACAGAGGCTAAATGGCCATCTGTGAGGAATGCTTTGATTGTGTTTTTCCCTTATGGCAGAAGGAGGTTGGACTAGATGGCCCTTGGAGGTCTCCTTCTACTCTGGAAATCTATTGTTGTTGCTGTTACTATTATTATTAGTAGTAGCAGAGGCTGAATGAATATTATCGTCATTATTATTATGAATAAATTCAGGGGCTTATTATACTCACATTTAGTTGAATGCAGTCTTAAAATATATTATATGGCTCTCACTGAAATAACTTTCCAATTATTTTGCTTTTATGGCTCTCTGAGTAGTGGGTAGGTAGATCATTTTGACTTGGTTGCTTTATAAGTAGCTCGCATGCTGAAAAAGTGTGAGCACCCCTGTTTTAGAACAATGTTCTGTCAAATAAAAAGGATTTGTATTTCTTTCTTTTTTTTACTTTCACACAGTGCTGTGCCCTAATCTCAGCCACTGTGGAGAGATGGCTGTAGTTACATTTACATATAAAACATAGAATACAGTGAATGATAACACCAGGAAAAGCAGTTACCAACATGACTATCATTAATTCATTTTATAGTTAAATAAATAATGTAGTAGAGACTGTAGTTGTATCTGGAGGACTAAATGGTTCCCAACCTTGTTATGTAAGCTAGCAGCTCCAAAAATACTGTCCCTAATTTAATGCAATAAAACTAAGACGAAAGTGTATGCAGTGAGCTTGTATCTGGCTAACAAGGCAAATATGATAGTGCAAGCAGAATCACTGCAGAACAGACAGGATCCCATAGACCAGACTGATTTTCTGCAAGAAATCCATAATCTGTTGTCAAGGTAATGGATTCCCCAGTGGAACAGCACTTGGAGGTTTCACACATCTCTTTCATCTGAAGCCTAGAGGGCTTGTTGAAGAAAACTTATATAAGGATGCATAAGGAATCAGTAAGAGGGGACAGAATGTGTTCTGCATATAAATCTCACTGCCATCATAATCCTATGCATGTTGACTCAGAAGCTTAGTCCCACTAAGATAAACGCTATCTACTATGAAATGCATGTGCATAGAATCATAGCATAAGGTTTATATTGGCTTTTAACCAAAACATATGGGAGACATGAAGGCAACTTATTAAGTTGCTTTATCTGTTACTTTGGACAGTTTCTCCACTCATTACTGTACATCTACAGAATACGTTTCATAATCAGTATATCACATATTATATCCAAGTGAGAACACTGGAGTTTAGTGGACTGTGCTGTGTGTTCATTTTGGTTTATTATAGATACAACTTTTTCATATAAATTTTATTCTACATTTCCATTTTACAAACAATTCATAACATAAAATAACAATACATAAACAAATATGGGGAAAGCGAAAATGGGGAAACATGGTGACTTCCGTTCTAGTTCCATACTTTCTATCTCATTTTCCCCCATCTTTTCTTTAAAATGAAGCATCTCTCATGCTCTTAATGTTCACCTATATGTCTATTACTATAATAATCATATTCTTCTTCTTTTTTCAGATAATTATGAATCAGAGTCGAATCTGTTTTTATAGTTCCTTTGCCATTGTTCTGACGTCACCAGAACGCAAGTCCGTCCATATCTTTAATCTCCATATTTTTCTCCAGCCATTGGTCTATTGTCGGAATAAGATTTATTTCCCATAATTTCGCAAATAAGATCCTAGCCACCGTTGTTAGGAATACAAAAAGTTTCTCTGTATTTTCACTTTTAAACATTCCATTATCTATTAGTCCCAAAAAATACAATTCAGGTTTTACTGAATAATCTATCTTTAAATTTTTTTTGCATTCCTTATGTATTGTTTGCCAGAACTCCCTTGTTTTTGGACAAGTCCACCACATGTGGAAAAAGGCACCCTCGTGCTTCCCATATTTCCAGCATTTATTTTCTACATTTTTATATATTATATTAAGCTTTTTACGGGTAATATACCACCAATGGATCATCTTCAGCCAGTTTTCTTTTAAGTCGGTTGCATATGTAATCTTTAACTATTTCCACCAAATTCTTTCCCATTCCTTTAATTGAATGGGTCTTCCAATATTCTGTGCCCATTTAACCATAGTTTGTTTAATTACTTCTGCCTCTGTTGCCCAATTTAGAAGCATGGGATATGTTTTGGATATTATTTTCTTTTCACTTCTCATAATATTGTTCCAGAGGCCATCTGTACCACTAAACCCTTTTGTCCTATCAATATTGAAGCGTTCTTTTATTTGATACAACTTTGATGTCACTATCATGTACTTCCTCCTGCTCACAAACAACATAACATGCTTCTAGTTGCTCCACCATCCATGAGAATGTCAGCAACAAAGGCAAAGATCAGTTAAAGAAGGATAACATTTATTGCTTTGACTGCACAGGTTATCTTTTTGAAGAGGAGAAGGAAGCCGCTTCTGCTTTGGAAGCATTCAATAGGATTCAGAGTGTCTCAGAATTGACATTCGACAGTACAAGGAGCCTCAAGTGTCCATCCACATGGCAGAAGAGATGAAGTTGATGCATTCCAGTCTCTTGCATCAACAGAAGGCACTTTCTTGACAGAACATATGGCTAGCTACAAACCAGAAAGCTATTATTTACGATTATTGGTGGCAATCTTCTCAGTGGGGCAGGGAATCCATATCAGGATTTAGTGCTAAATCCCAACCGAGAGAGCTACTTTAAAGCTATTCATTGTCGGGATCTGATTTATGGCTGCATTAACAGGTAACCCCCAGCTGTCCCGATTAATGAAACTGTGAAAAGGACAAAGGAGAGATTTAAGCAGAAGGTTTGTTCCTGTTGCACCCTAGCCTGGAAACCATCTTTCCATTGATTATTCTGAGAAAGTGTCACTTAGTATGTAATATCTTTTCAAATTTTAATGAAAAAATCAGCATGCATTCAAAGATGAAGATGGTAGCCAATCAACCAGAGAAACAAACAGAGCTCATCTGACACTTTTGGGCAACGATATGGGGAAAAAATGTCTAATTTTCATTGTGCTTTTTGGCAGTGGAGTGGAAAAAAGCTCTACAGTTTGACATGTGAATGGGGAAGAGTCTGTAGCCAATCAAGATAAATAATGCTTCAGACTGTCCCTGGAGATTGCCAAACATTTCATCTCCAACCTCTAGCTGTGCTGGTATGGCATCTACATGGTCCTGCTGGGTTGAAACTAGTTTTGCCCTTACCTTCCCTGCTGATGTTGCCATGGCCTGTGCTTGCAGAGTTCCCGGAGTGCCTGTGGCTGCTATGGACACCTTGTGCTGATATCAGCAAAAGAGCCCTTGTGACTAGGGAGAAGGAGGGGTGGACACTTTTGCTGATGTCAGCATAGTTTTCTCTCGGCATTACTTCGCGAACGAAGATTCTTAGGAAGGATTTGTCCCACGCTTTTTACAAGCGCATTGATGATGAAAAAGGCCAATCTGAGATAGGCAAGTTCAGTTGCAGAAAGCACAGCAGAAAGTCTCCTTGGGTGATGTTGTTTCCAAGTTGCGATTCTTCCTGCGTTGTCGTTTCTCTTCGAGACCCATTCAGCGTGTCTTCTCGAAAGAGGCCACAGCATTGTGGATAGTGCATCTCCATGCCTCCCAATGTGAGGCCAAGGCGAACCATTGTTGGTGATCAATATGGCCGAGCCTGAGATGTTGTTTCAGGGAGTCCTTATATCTCTTTTTGGGAGCGCCTCTCTTGCGCTGACCCATGGTGAGTTCACCATAAAGTAGTATCTTTGGGAGGCGGTGGTCCTCCATCCTAGAGACGTGCTCTGCCCAGCGTAGCTGTGTTCTCAATAGCATGGCCTCAACGCTGGTGATCCCTGCTTACTCAAGGACAGCAACATTAGTCACATAGTCCAGTGTATATTTAGGATTGTGGGAAGACAGCGCTAATGAAAGGGTTCGAGGAGTCGTAGGTGTTGGCGATAGGTGACCCATGTTTCAGACCCATAGAGGAGAATAGACAGTACGATAGCTCTGTACACACTGATTTTGGTGCTTTACCTCAGGTGTTTGTTGCTCCAGACTCTTTTGTGAAGCCTTCCAAATGCACTATATGCCTTTGCTAATCTGTGATCTATATCTTTATCAATCTTGGTGTCTGAAGAGATTATGCTTCCCAGGTAGGTGAACTGCTGAACGGACTTAAGCACAGATTTGCCTATGCTGATGTGGGGATGATGGTGTTCTTCCTGTGGTGTGGGATGGTAGAGAACTTCCATTTTCTTCAGGCTGACTTCAGGCTGACTTCCAGCCCAAGCAGCTCTGCAGCTGTTGCAAAGCAGGATGTTAGGCGCTGCAGGGCTGCTTCTGAAGGGGCGACGCTTTTGCTTTTGTCAGAATAGAGTGCCCATAAAAATCAAGGAGCTCTCCTCATGCTCTGTGGCCTTCAAGCAGTGTCATCACTGACACAGATACAACCAATCTCCTTTTCCTTGCACTGATGTGCACAGGGAAAAAGAAATGGCAGCAATGTGCCCATGTAAAGGAGCCTATACCCTGTGCAGCAGGATGAGTCCTCTCTACCTCTCTACACTTCTTTATTATCAGAAATTTTGAAATGAAACCATGCAGGTTATTTGAAGACTGGAAATGGACTATATAGTTGAATCTTCTTCAGTAAAGGCCACCGTGTGCTATGCATAAATATTTCTTAGAGCTCGACAACTTGCAAGATGAAGCCACAGGCTACTGTTTTCAAACTTCAAAAGGGGACTTATTTTATAGGTTAATTGAATGAGTTAAATGTAAATTTGTTATCCAAGATTTTCATCTCAAGGATAAATTGGGTGGAGATGAGGAGAAATGCCATTTTATTCATCATTGGCGTTTCTCGGATGGATTTTCTATAGCATCTTCCATTATTGAACCTCATTTTCTTTTTAAAAAAAATATTGCTTCACATTCAGTACTAAGTAAATGCCAAACACAACTTGCAAAAGAGCTGTACAGCTATAAAAAGTAGTTTCTATACCTCTCTTTTTCATGTGTTTCAGAACTTACTCCTAGCAACTAGGCCTGGGTAGGTTCATCGGAAGGTTCATAAAATTGGAATGAATTTGGATTAAATTTACTTTTGAAGCGGTTTCGAGACAATGTAAGCAAGTGAATTTGCCATTTCGAAGCCACCACCACCATTTTCGGAAAGGAATCAGCATTGGATTCCCACCCCTCCTGAGGTGATTTCCTCTTATTAGCTGGAGGCAACCAGCTGTAGAGATTGCAAAGGTCCTGTAGTTTTAGAGCAGTTAAAAAATCGCTGTTTCCCTTCCCTGGCAAGTAGTGATGCGATGCAAAGATGGATGAGATGGGCATGGCTAAGCCACACATGCCCCCAGTGATAAAGATTTGAAGGAGGTTTGAAGGAGGCCATGGTAAGACCGCTACTGAAGAAACTGCTGCTTTAGATCCCTCGGTTCCCTTCAGTTACCGCCTGGTTTTGAACTTGCTGTTTCTGGGCAAGGTGATTGAGAGGGCAGTAGCGGGTCAGCTGCAACAGTTCTTAAATGACACAGCTGGACATGATCCTTTCCAGTCCGGCTTCCGTATTGGGCATGGGACAGAGACTGTGCTTGTCTCCATTACAGACTAACTTCGTTGGACCATGGTGGGTCAGCGCTGCTGGTGTTGTTAGATTTCACGGCAGCCTTTGACATGGTAGAGCACGCATTACTGACCCATCGTTTAGCCGTGATGGGAGTTTGGGGGACTGCCCTTAAATGGGTGGCCTCCTTTCTTCAAGACCGGGGACAATGTGTGGAGAGGGGTGAATGGCCTCTGGGAGACTCCCATTAAGTTGTGGGGTTCCCCAGGGAGCTATCCTCTCCCCTTTATTGTTTAATATCTATATGCATCCACTTGCCCGACTGGTTCGCGATTTTGGTCTGGAGTGTCATCAGTACGCTGATGACACCCAGCTGGTTCTGAGAATGGATGGCAGGTCGGACAGCGTACCCGATTGTCAATGCCTTGAAGCCATGACTGGATGGCTGCGTTCTAGCTGGTTGAAGGTGAATCCATAGAAGATGGAGATCCTATGGCTGGTTCTTCCTGGTGTCAGTGAGTGCTGGTTTCCTACCCTGGATGGCGAGTGGTTAAGCCCATCATCTTTGGCAAAAAGCCTGGGGGTCCAATTGGACCCACTGCTATTGATGGAGACTCAGGTCTCCACGGTTAGCAGGTCCGCATTCTTCCATCTCCGACAGGCTAGGCAATTGGCTCCCTACCTATCCAGGAATGACTTAGCTACGATGATGCAGGCGACAGTCATCTCAAGGCTAGACTACTGTAACACCCTCTACATCGGCCTTCCCTTGTTGACAACCTGGAAACTAAAGCTGGTGCAAAATGCTGCTACTCGATTGTTGGTGGGAGCATCGACAAGAGAGCACATTACACCAATTTTACAGCAATTGCACTGGCTACCAGTAGAGTACTGGATTGTCTTCAAGGCGCTGGTTTTGACCTTTAAGGCCTTGTATGGTCTAGGGCCAGTGTACCTGAGGGACCGCCTCACCCCATACGCAACGATCTCGTTCCCCCAAGATCGTTGCGTTCAGAAGAACAAAATCTCCTGGTGATTCCATCAATCCGTTCCTGCCACCTTTCAATTAACAAGACAAAGAGCCTTTTCTGAGGTGGTGCCAACTCTATGGAATGAGTTACCAGACGGAACTCACGCTATCACAGAGTTGACCCCCTTCCGGAGGGCCTGTAAGACATTCCGCTTTAGGCAGCCTTTTAATCTAGGTGTCTCCTGATAATCCTGTCCATACCCTTGTGTTTTTTTCATATCCAAACTGTTTTATGTGTATTTTATTGGTTTATGTAAACCGCCCCGAGCCTGCAGGGAGGAGCGGTATATAAAAGTGAATAATAAATAATAAATAAATAAAGGTTTTGCTGTTAAACTAAATATAAATATAAAATAAACAGAACCTACAAAGGTGTCTAAAGAGAAGGCAGCAAAGCTTTTCCCTGCAATTTTTTCTTTTTGCCATTTTCCCTGGTGAGAGGCGATGCAAAGAGGGATGAGGTAGGCATGGCTAAGCACAGCCGCACATGCTTCCAGTGATAGAGATTGCTAAAGGTCCTGCTGCTAAACTAAATATAAATATAAAATAAACTGAACCTACAAAGGTGTCTAAAGAGAAGGCAGCAAAGCCTTTCCCTGCAATTTTTTCTTTTTGCCATTTTCTCTGGTGAGAGGCGATGCAAAGAGGGATGAAGTGGGCGTGGCTAAGTACACCTACACACAAAGTTTCTCGAGTAAAACAACTACTTAAAGACCACACAAAGAAACAGGAAAAACACTTTCAAAATGCAAACCAGGAACATATTTCCTTTATTATTTAAAAAATACTTTGCACACAAAGGGTTCCTGAGCATGAGCAGAGTGCCCTTGGCCTCCACACCTGAACATGCAGAGAGCAGGAAGTTTGCACACAAAGGGTTCCTGAGCATGAGCAGAGTGTCTTTGTCCAGATCAAGGCTTTTGAGGAGCCTAAAGGTGCAGGAAATGGCCAAAAGAAGGCTCCTGAGCATGGGTAGAGTGCTGTTGCCCATGTCAAGGCTTTTGAGGAGGAAAGCTGGAGGAAAGGGCCCCAGAGAACATGCAGAGTGCAGATGTTTGGCATTTAAAGGCACTCAAAGGGTTCCTGAGCATGAGCAGAATGCCATTGCCCAGATCAAGGCTTTAGATGAGTCTAAATGTGCAGGAACCAGCTAAAAGGGGCTCCTGAGCACAAGCAGAGTGCCCTTGGCCTCCAAACCTCTGAAGGCTGTTTGGCCAAAAAGATTTTGGGAAGGGGATTGATCCTAGAATGTGAGACTTAAAATTCATTCACATTCAGAGAGCATTCTGAACCCAGCCGACAATGGATCTGGACCAAACTTGATGTGCATACCCAACATAGCCGACTTTGAATACTGGTGCAGTTTGGGGGATTTGGCCTTGAATTTTGGGAGTTGTAGTTCACTCAGCTTTATACATTTTCTAATGGAACCATTCAGAAAACTCCAAAACAAACATGACTACTTGTAATATATAGCATTACAAAATTCCTAACCTGGGCATCACCGAGTACCTAAACTAGTTGTAAATAAATAAAAATCTGCTTGTAGGTCTTCAACCACAATGCAGTGGTAACATTCCATTTTGAAATTGGTCCACAAATTGTCTTTTCCCCTTATACTTTTAAGAGTGACCTGACTGTTTTTCAAGTCAGCTAATTTTGGACCTGCCTTTTCCAGTTCCCTTCAATTTGCAATCTGCCCTTCCCTGTCCACTCCTGTTTACATCTTACTCCTTTGCCTCTCCATCACTCTCTTCCTCTCATTCAGGAGTTTACAGCAAATTATTTATTTCCACTCCTGAAACTCAGAGCTCAATGTGAACTTGAATGGCTGATACTGTATTTCCACTGGTGGATGCTGCAGGAAAAGGGGAAATTACAAGAAAAAGTTAAATGTCTCCATCTTCTAATGCTCTGTTCTTTTCCCATGAATTGGTCTGGACTTTCATTGCTATTTCTTGAAGCTTGCCATTTAGTACAATGTGTTCCGATAAATGTTTATGGTACCCTTTTCCATTATCTATTTTTCCCTGTTACTCTTTCCCATTGTCTAGTATTCCCTAGCTCCTGAACTCTGTACAAATCACCTTTCAAAAAAGTTCTACCTTATTGTAGGCAGAAAAACTGAAAAAACAATTTCAATAAATTTCTCCAAGGAGGGGAAAACTCTGTAACAATTTATTGTTAAGGATTTATCCTTAACAATAGCAATGATACAACAGCCACTGTAAATCAAAGTAGCAACAGAAATCATGTTAGGCATTTAGTCACCTATTTTGACCTAGTATTTATCCAGGTGGAAAATGGTACCTGTAACAAAATCAACAACAAATATTATGGAGAATATTCCGAGAAAATTCTACACTGTTGCTTTTGTTTTTTAACAGATTGATAAGGTTTTTACTGTGAGATTTTTTTTAAAAAAAAGGTTTCTTAGACAAAAATCAGAAATTTTGATTTGGCCTTAATTTTTTTTAACTATGTTTGGTAGCAGTTTCTTCTAAAGTGGCTTGAACTTCACTACTGAGAACTCTGTTATTTTTGTTACAATGTGATAGCAATACATTTCAAAAGCTGCTGAGCCGCTAACACTTTATAAGGTCTTCGCCTTGTACAAAGGCTAAGGATGTTGTTCTAGAGGCATGCCTCTTACTTTGAATGTGAAAAGTTGTGAGTTCATTTTCTACACAGGAACATACTTGGGAAAAGGTAGAAGCCACACATTTAGGGACAATGTGAGGTAGCACTTACAGGATGAAAATAAGTCTGTATCAGACAAGAGTGAAGGAATATATTTCTACATTCCCTGTAACGCCTCACCCCTATGTCTGGATCAGGGCTGTAGCCAGGATTTTGATTGGGGGGGGGCTGAGTTTGATCCGGGGGAGCTGAATCTGAGTGAGAAAGTGTCTACCCTAGAAAACCTTTTGTATTGTTATCCCAATACCCCCATGCATATGGGATATATTGAGCATGGTGATCAGATCATGATATGAATAAACATAACAGTTTAAATAATGTACCAGTAAGGCCTTCTCGTGGACCACCCTGAGAATGGGGGGGGGACTGAAGCTCCTCAAGCCCCCCCTCCCCCGGCTACATGTCTGTCTGATGTTTGCAGGAGACAAGGTGTTGCTGCTTGAGTAGATTTCCACTTGCATGACACTGGTTGGGACCAAAAGTGTTAAAGTTAGTCAAGAAAACCTAAGCTGAACATTCTGCTCAGTTGACAGTCACAATTTCTCAGCCTAGACTGTGAGAATAATATACAGTAAGAATCCCATAATCAAAGTATCCAAATCTACAGCTTACTATACACAGGCGTAAAAATGTCTCCCTAGTAATCTGGCAGACCCCCCAGGTGATTCTATAGTAGGGTTGTGGATTCAGGGTACACCTTAGCTCATTTTGTGTCCTGACTTTCATTGGGGGGCCTGATTTGTTTTTAGGAAGCCTCCCAAAATCAGGAGGGGATATATCTGGTTTGCTTTTCAGTGCTGAAATATCTGTTTCTTATTGGTCCATTATGGGGTGGGGGCTTCCCACCCAGTCTCCTTTTCCCGGTTTGTGCTTTAAGAAGACCTTTTATTGGAATTTACTCACCATCATCTGGGGAGTCAAAGGGTTCCCTCGCTGGGGCTGAAGACTCCCCTGAGACAGAGATACAGGAGAGAAGAGGGATTGCACTCAGCGTGAAAACTGCCAGCCCCGCTGCCATTTCCCCCTTCAATTGGGAAATCTACTGAGGTTTCTTCATCATCAGCTGACCTCTTCCATCTGACCTCCTTGAGCTGGGAGCTAGGGGTGGACCCATGGTGGGATCTTAGCACAAGTCTGGGATGTGCCACATTCACTGGTGGATTGCCAGGACTTGCCTTCCATCATTTTTGCTGGTGGCCTTGCTGAGGCTGGTGTTGCCTCCTGGTGCTGCCAGATTCCATATCAACCAGCTTACATTCTGGTGGTTCTGCTCCATCAAGCCACCTGTTGCTGCTCTTTGCTGGTCAGCATGGCTTTTTGCAGAGCCTTCTATTGCTCCCCTACCAGTTTAGAACCTCCTTCCATCACTCTGTGGCTGTGTACGCCCAGAAAGGTCCTATCAAGCGTGGGCAGTTTCTGGACCTGCACACCACAGTAGAGGGTGTATGTTGCATGCAGACCCACAGCACCTGCACCTGCCAGGACCTGCAGCCAAGCACCGCTTACTCTAGAGTAAGCAGTGCTTGGCTCAAGACCCTGGCAGACACGGACACTTTCTGGACATGCATGCTGTGATGTTTCAGCCTGGTGCTCATGTGCATGTTAGGGATGATGGAATTGTTCCTGATAATGCTGATGAAGGGATGGTTACTGAAAATGCTGATGATGGGATGCTTAGTGAGAATTCTGAGATGCAAAGTGAACTTTCAGATGAGGCTTGCATTCCTGGGAACAGTTCTCTTCCCAGGGCTTCATTAGATGAGAATTCTTGTGTTCAGGACTCTGAAGGTCTTGATGTTGATAACGGGACACCTGGGAATTTTAACGAGCTTTCATTTAACCGCCGAGATAGCATTCAAGAATCTAGGCAGGCTGCCAGCCTCCGACGCAGCAGTCAGTTTGCAAACCGAAACTGATTTGTCTTTATATTAGATTGCTAGGGAAATATTATTCAATTTCCAGGCTTCGTTCAGAATACCATGCCAAGTTATTCTTGTCTCCAAGCTCTTGATTTTGCCTAGGCCTCTGTGCACATTTTTGCTTCCAGAGCTGCCTTGTATCATTCATAGGATTTGCATCAAGCTTTCTACCTTTGTCTTTTGGATATTGGGACTAATTGAACTGTGTGCTTTTACCTTGGATATATTCTACAATTGATCTTTTTTAAACCCTTTTGGTGGACACTATATTTGTTTCAATAAAAGCCTATTATTCAGACTGTCTGTTGTGTGTGTGAAAACTAGGGGGATGCTACTTGTCTGAAGTGCAACACATGCTCATTTTCGTTCTGGGAGGGGCCGTCCCATTCAATGCTCCCAAAGGAACAAAATAAATGAATTGAAAGAATGAAACAGGAAAAATCAATTCCACACAGATGTCTATTCTATAGTATGCTTCCCAGTAGTTACCATAGAGGTGCATTGGATGACCAAAAATTCCTTGACAGGACACCTCCCTAGGTCCTCCAACACAATTGTGGGATACTGGGATCAGAAATGAGGTCATTGAATGGCATTTGGTCATTTCCATTGTTTCATATATTCATGGTCTGGCCAGAAATGTATCCCTTGCAGATTACTGTATGGTGTTGAGGAGAACCATGCAAGATGCTTTGAGCTCCATAGATGAAAAAAGAAGAATAGTGAAATCTGAAATGTTGATCTGAGACACCAAATCCAACTTTGGTATGATACTCCTTGATTGTGAGAGATATGACTTGCAATACTAAATGAAAATTAAAATAGTTTGTACTTTGCAAGTATCATCAAATGATTGATGGCTAAAATAAAGATCACTCTGGAAATGGATATCACATATACTGTACACTACAGAGTTGAAAGAGCTTTTTTACAGACAAGATACTGAGCCTCCGCCGGGACCTCCCGGCCACAGTTGACACAGTAAGAGAGCTAGAGACCCCGTGGCCCTCCGCTGGGCCCACCCTCGACCGGTTTTGGCCACTGGACGCAGATGCTGTTGATAAGATAGTGACTGCGGCTCGCCCTACCACCTGCTCCCTCGACCCGTGCCCCTCCTGGCTTGTTAGATCTTGCCTGGAGGGGTTACGTGGGCCTCTGTTGAATATCATTAACAGCTCCCTTGAGCAAGGAGTCTTTCCAGAGTGCTTAAAAGAGGCGGTGGTAGCTCCATTACTGAAGAAACCGTCATTGATCCTGCGGTTCCTCAACTACCGCCCCAGTGTCGAACCTTTCGTACCTGGGCAAGGTGGTTGAGAGGGCAGTAATGGAGCAGCTGCAATCCTTCTTAGATGATGCAACATGGCTAGACCCCTTCCAGTCCGGCTTCCGCTTGGGGCACGGGACGGAGACGGTTCTGGTCTCCATCACAGACCAACTCCGCTGCCAGCTCGACCAAGGCGGGTCTGCGCTGCTTGTGTTATTGGACCTCACGGCAGCGTTTGACACGGTCGACCACAATCTTTTGATCCACCGCCTGGCCATGCCTGGAGTGAGGGGAACTGTCCTTAAATGGCTGACCTCCTTCCTCCGCCAGCGGTCTCAGCGTGTGAGGAGGGGCGGGGTGGTCTCCGAGGACTCCCCATTAGTGTGCGGAGTTCCTCAGGGGCCATTCTCTCCCCCTCTGTTATTTAACATCTACATGCAGCCGCTTGCACAGCTGGTGCGGAGTTATGGGCTGGTCTGTCACCAGTATGCGGATGACACCCAGCTCATTCTGAGGATGGAGGGCAGGCCGAGTCCGTCCCCGATAATTTCCAACAGTGCCTCGAGGCCGTTACTGGATGGCTGCGAGCCAGTAGGTTGAGGGTGAATCCGGCGAAGACGGAGATCTTGTGGCTGGGCCGCCCGGGCGAGGTGGGTGCCCGGCTTCCGACCCTGGACGGTGCGGCGCTGCACCCAGCGCCGTCAGTGAAGACCTGGGTGTCCATTTGGACTCCCATCTGACCATGGAGACCCAGGTCTCCTTGGCCAGTAAGGCTGCTTTTTTCCACCTCCGCCAGGCAAGGAGGCTGGCCCCTACCTCTCCCGGAGCGACCCAGCCACGGTGATCCAAGCCACGGTCATCTCGAGGCTAGATTACTGTAACGCGCTTTTACGTTGGCCTGCCTATGTCGTCGATCCGAAGCTCAGGCTAGTGCAGAACACTGCCGCCCGGCTCCTGTCTGGGGCTCCAGCAGGTTGCCGTATAACTCCAATCTTGCAGGATCTGCACTGGCTGCCTATCGAGCATCGGGTCGCCTTCAAAGTGTTGGTTCTTACCTTCAAGGCCATTCACGGCCTGGGGCCAGCGTATCTGAGGGACCGTCTCACTCCATATTGCCCATCGAGATCACTCCGGTCTGAGGAGGCCAACCTCTTGGTAATACCATCGGTGAAGCTGGCTCATTTAACATCTACCCGCCGGAGGGCGTTCTCTGTGATAGCTCCCACGCTCTGGAATGCCCTCCCGGTCGAAGACAGAGCCCTGAGGGACCTACTCCCGTTTAGACGGGCCTGCAAAACACACTTGTTTAGGCAGGCCTTCGGTGAGTAGGCTCGTCTATACATCCACTGGGCCATTATATTGCTGCTGCTCTTGTTTTAATTATTGTTGTTGCATGTTTTAATGATGTTTTTAAGTGTTCTGTTTTTAACCCTCTGGCGCTGTGCCATTGGTTCTTGTGAGCCGCCGCGAGCCCCTGGGAGTCGGCGGTGTAGAAGTCCCAAGAAATAAATAAATAAATAAATAAATAAAGATCAGTCATTTTTATATAATTGGGTTTCAAACTTACATACATCTAATGAGTTGTCTTTCATGGTACTAAGTCAGATGGCATATAAAATTAATTTGTCCAGATCATGCAGAATCAGAAGGCAAATATTACTTTTTGGTGGGCTTGAAAACATGAAAAGGAATACTCAAAATTTGTAAGCATGTTTAGCAAATCAATCTATGCTTATGCAGAGTTATAGTTGTCCATCCTACAAGATTACTCCCAGGGGATCTTTTCTGAAAAGTTCAGGTGTTTCCTATGGGTTTATCTGGTATTGTATGGAACAGATGTGAGCTGATTTTGCATTCCCCGAAAGCTTCCAAAAATAAACATTTCACTATTCAGACTAACTTGTTCATTGGCCTGGAGTAGCCATTTCTGGATAAGCACCTGTTCTGCACACTTCAGCACAGTCCAAGTGGTGTAGTTATTATTACATCAAAATGTATCATACAAGAATGGATGCAAATTAATTTTTAAAACATGTTTCTATTACTCTTTGTATGCTTTCATTGCGGCTCTAATAAGAAGCTGCAGAGAAATAATTGACTTGGTCATTCAATCTGAACATGTAGCTGATGCTTATTAGACTCCGACACTTGTCTGTGGAATTTAAATAGTCAACGTGCAATTAAAATTGGAAATGCAAACTCAGTTTATAATACAATTGAGCTGTATTACAATAGCCTAATATAATAACCTTTGCTGTGACACTGAACAATTCACCTTGTACTTTATGAGTTGTCTCCATGCTGGATGTTCCCCTTCTCTTGCAATAATTGGCCAGTATAGAATTAGACATTTGGAGCTGCAAATAGTCTGTGAGTAATTAAAAATTGTATTGCACTTCTAAAAATAAATTTAGCCACTTTAATAGGCAGCGCAGAACTCCAAATTAAGAAATAAATTCTGAGTGCACCTAAGTAATGCTTGTTTATCTTGCAAAAAGGGAGGCCTGAAATAGTATACAGGCAGTCCACAAGTTACAAACAAGGTAAGTTCTGTAGGTTTGTTCTTACATTGAATTCGTATATAAGTTGGAACAGGTACTGTTTAAGTGTAACTCCAAACAATGTTCTTTTTTTTAAAAAAAAAAAGTTTTGGATAGCATAAAAAAGGGTTAATACCCCTGTAGCATTTGTTTTGCTGTCTCTACCCATGTTCACCTTACTTTCTGTTCCTATTGGATTTTTGGGGAAAAATGACTTGTAGAAACAAGCATTGGTGATAAAGCTTCAGTGGAGGCCCCTTTCCCCAGTTTCAGGAATGAATTTCCCTTCCTAGGGGTAGATTTCTCTCACTCCCTGTTGTCTCATCCCCAGGGCGGTCTAAGGTAATATTAAAAGGTAAGCAAACATTTTTGATGCGCCCCTTCCGTGCATTTCCAGAAGCTCCTGTGCGCAGGCGCAGAAGCCTGTAAACACAGCACTCCCTATTCAGCACGCCCCCCCCCACATGCCCAAAAGCTCCTGTGCGCAGGCGCAGAAGCCTGTAAACACAGCACTCCCTATTCAGCACGCAGGGAGGTTTGCTACGGCGCGGCGTCGGAGCACACAAGGCCCAAAAGTGGAACATCGGCCGGACGCTGTCTGACGGGCGGGGAAATGTGCCCTTTACCCAGATGTCGGCCCACACAACGGCGTCCTTTGCCTACCAGTAGGACCGCCCCTGCTCACCCCCATTTTTAGCTATGAGTTGTTTGTAAGTTGTATATTTATAACTCAGGGGCTGCCTATACTCTCCAACATCTATCAATTGAGAACTAGGCTGCATATAGTTAAACAATAACACAAATTGGTCAAGATGTCAAGAGTTATTAATAATGACAACTCCGGCTAAGAAATTCTACCACTTCCTCTATCTGTTGTTGACTTAATTCTGAACAACTTTTGAAGTTTAAACTTAGTTTGAAGCAATTAAGGTAAGCTGAGTGAAAGGAGGAAAGTGGGAGGGGTAGAGAAAAGTGAGGACATTTTAAAAGCAGTTGAAACAGTGAGAAGTTGTCCCTTCCAAATAAAGACAGTTGGAAGGTATGCAGTAACGTTGCAGCATAGGGTAATCTTATTCATCAATCCATGTTCTCTCCAATACAATGTACTATTTATTGCTTATCCTTAGACGACACTTTGTTAACCTGACAATTTAAAATTATCAAGGGGAAAATTTTATTCATTGTATCAGAAGTGAACCAAGGGTACAGTTGTGATGCATTTGAGAAAACAAAAAGTTTAAAAACTTGGTATTATATTAAATGTCCTTTGACCAGTAACTGGCCAATTGGAGTGCCTCTGGTGTTGCTAGAGGAATGTCCTCCATTGTGCATTGGCAGGGCTCAGGCTGCATTGTAATAGGTGGTCTGCGACTTGCTCTTCTCCACACTCACATGTTCTGGACTCCACTTTGTAGCCCCATTCTTTAAGGTTGGCTCTACATCACATGGTGCCAGAGTGCAGTCTGTTCAGAGCCTTCCAAGTTGCCCGGTCTTCTGTGTGCCCAGGAGCAAGTCTCTCATTTGGTATCAGCCATGGATTGAGGTGTTGGGTTTTAGCCTGCCACTTTTGGACACTCACTTGCTGAGGTGTTCCTTCAAATATTTCTGTAGATCTTAGAAAACTATTTCTTGGCATGCTGGCTGATATCTAAACAAGGGATGGGCCGGGGATGCCACTGCCTTGGTCCTTTCATTATTGGTTGCTACTTCCCGGTGGATGTCAGGTGGTGCAATACCGGCTAGACAATGTAATTTCTCCAGTGGTGTAGGGTGCAAACAGCCTGTGATAATGAAGGATGCCTCATTAAGAGCCACATCCAGTGTTTTAGCATGGTGAGATGTGTTCCACACTGGGCATGTGTACTCAGCAGCAGATTAGCAAAGCGTAAGGGTAGATGTCTTCACTGTATCTGGTTGTGATCCCCAGGTTGTGCCAGCAGTTATCTTTCATATGATATTTGTCGCATGCACTTTTTGCTTGATAGGTCAGATAATGGTCCAGGGTAACTCCCAGATATCTAGGTGTGCTGTAATGCTCCAGTAGGATTCATACTTCCTGGATGTACAGGTATATAAAATAGGTGTACATTTATTAATAATAAATCAGCATTTACAGGGGTTGCTAAGCAGGTTGAATTTCCTTTTTATGAAGTACAGCTGTAGCATCTTCTGCAGAGTCCACTGTAAACACTGCTCAACACATCATTGTGAAGAGAAGGGTGAGAAAAGACATGATAGCCATGTTTAAATATTTGAAAGGATATCATAAGGAAGAGGAAGCAGGCTTGTTTTCTGCTGCCTTGTAGATTAGGAGCAATGGATTCAAATGACAGGAAAGGAGATTTCACCTGAACATTAGGAAGAGCATCCTGACTGTGACTGTTCAACAGTGAGACACTGAACCTTGGGAGTGTGGTGAAAGCTCCTTCTTTGTAGAATTTTAAACAGAGGCTGGATGGCCATCTGTCATGGATGCTTTCATTGTGTTTTTCCTACATGGCAGGGGGTTTGACTGGATGGCCTATGTAGGACCTTGGAAGTCTATGATTCTACGAAATGTCTAAAACAGCCACTAGGTGATATTCAGAAAACCTTTACCACTGCCAAGTTTTTCAAGATCCCAACATTGAGTTAAGATGACCCATTTGAGGTCAGGATCCACAGTTTAAGATACAGTGCTCTATGTCAAAATCAATTTCATGACTTAGGGTTTGACTATATGGTTCCAGCCCAGTTTACCTGTCCGAACGTATTCTCCCCTATGAACCATCAGGAGTGCTAAGATCATCTGGAGAGGCCCTGCTCTCAGTCCCACCACCTTCGCAGGCGCATCTGGTGGGGACAAGGGACAGGGCCTTTTCTGTGGTGGCCCCCTGGCTGAGGAATTCCCTCCCAAATGAAATTAGATCCACCCCCTCCCTCCTGACTTTTAGGAAACGGGTGAAAACGTGGCTGTGCAATGAGGCCTTCGCAGAATGCAGGAGGAGATCGCGAAGTGACTAAAGTTGCTAACCACTTGATACGGACCGAATATATTATTATTATTATTATTATTATGTTCAAACTTACTATACCGCCACTCCCCGAGGGCTCGGAGCGGTTTACAGTTTGACATGAAAATACATAGCATACAAACAGAACAAACAACATCAAGAGGGGGATGACTACATCTAACAGGGAAGGGGAAGCCAGGCTCGTGACCACGTGGGTCAGAGTTATCCAAGGTCAAAGCTATCCAGCTCGACCATCGAACGAGGGAAGCCTAGGAGGATCCCACAAGTCCAACAGCGTCCTTAGAGTCTCGAGTTCCATACGGTGGCGGTCACCACAGGCCTGTGGCTCCGGTCTCCTCATCATCGGGTTATAAAGCCTCCTGGGTTGGGGGTTCGCCAACAGGGAAACCCGACACCTGGGATTAGCATTCCAGAAGGTCCTAAGATGGAACCCTCTGGGTGCCCCAGGCACGGGCGACGCAAACCTCCCTTGCTCCAGAGGTCCAGCGGGAGGTTGTAAGGGCTGTATGGTTCCAGAGGCGTTGAGGGTCGCCCTCCGTAAGCCAGCAGCTGTAGGAAGAGGTGTTGCAGGGCAGAGCCGAGATTTCCTCTGGCCCCGCCCCCTGCCCCGCCCTCGACCCCACCTCTTTTTCGTCTGAAGTGGCGAAGGATTCTTCCACCATTTGCTAATCCTCCCGCCATGTTCCAGGCCATGCCCCGCGGCAGCCAACGGCTGTCCATGGCCTCCAGGCACACCATCGGGACATTGGGGGGGAGGACCAGCCTCAGAACCTCCAGTGTTGGCAATGTTCCCAGTCACAAGGCCACCGGTGACAGCAGGCCCTCCAGACTGGTGGCAGGCGGGCTGTATGGGTTAAGTTGGACTTGATTTTACTTTGGTGAAAGGCTTTTAAAAATGCATTTATTGTATTGTATTTTATTGTAAATTTTATTGTAAATTTATGATGCTTTTAGATTTTGAATGTCAGCATTGAATACTTGCTGTTTGCCAGTCAGAGTCCCTCTTCGGAGGTGAGAAGGTCGGGGTGTAAAAGTTTTAAATAAATAAATAAATAAATTGACTTTGGTAGCAGCTTATCTTAAAAAATCTCTTCATCATCTCTTCATCAGTTCATGTTACAGTTTGTGAGAAGCATGGTCTCTTTTGCTTTAGCTGTTGCACCTCAGACTCGGACAGCCCCCCCCAGATCACACACACACACAGGCAGATGAAGCAATAGTTTTTTTATTTAGAATAAAGATAAAGTATAGTCCAAAGAGAAATGATGAAAGCAATCAAAATAGAGGTCAGCTTAGTCCTTGAGTTATAATCCAAGCAGATGATATCCACAAACAATGTCCAAAGCAAGGCAACCTCTCAGCGGTCAAACTTGGAGCTTGAGCCCGACCGCAACTGCGGTCACTAGAAACGGAGTCCAAACCGCCCCAGCGGTTATCTCGGATCTCGGAGACTGGAACGAAGAGACACAATCAAGCTAAACGTGGCTTCAGATCTGACGAGAGCTTTCCCAGGCCGGATTGATATAGGAATCTAACTCTTGTGTGTCCACCTTACCCCCCTTCTCCAACCATTCCTAGAAGCCAAGATACTAGCCCTCCTGTTGAATTCCATCTCATTACCGGGCCCAGCTGCATCGTTATCAGAGTGAGAACCAGAATACTCCCCGTCTCCCATCTCACCATCTGGGAAGGGAGTAGATACTCTTTCTTGAGACCCAAGGCCGCCCGGCCTTTCATATTCATTTATTTATTTATTTATTTATTATTCGGGCTTCTATGCCGCCGACTCCCTGAGGCTCGCGGCGGCTTACAGGAGCCGAAGGGCACAGTAAAATACAGGCAATAAGCAGTTAAAAACAATTTAAAACAACAGCAGTACAGTAATTAATAACACAGTTAAAACAATGAACAGCACATCATCCTCAGAAGAACGAATAGATGGCGGGGCATGGGCAGGACTTACTCACCAAAGGCCTGCTTAAACAGGTATGTTTTACAGGCCCGTCTAAACGGGAGCAAGTCCTTCATAGCCCGAGTTCCGGCCGGGAGGGCGTTCCACAGTGTAGGTGCTATGACAGAGAACGCCCTCCGGCGGGTAGCAGTCAGCCTTGCGAGTTTAGCTGAAGGTATCTCCAGGAGATTGGAGTCCTCAGACTGAAGTGATCTCGGAGGGCAATATGGGGTGAGACGGTCCCTCAAATACGCTGGCCCCAGGCCGTGTAAGGCCTTAAAGGTGAGGACCAACACTTTGAAGGTGATCCGCTGCTCAATTGGCAGCCAGTGCAGATCCTGCAAAACAGGTGTTATGTGGGCGCCAGCTGGCGTGCCAGACAGGAGCCGGGCGGCAGTGTTCTGCACTAGCCTGAGCTTCCGGATCACCGACAGAGGAAGGCCAACGTAGAACGCGTTGCAGTAATCCAGCCTTGAGATGACTGTGGCTTGGATCACCGTGGCCAGATCGTTCTGGGAGAGATAGGGGGGCCAGCCTCCTTGCCTGTCGCAGATGAAAAAAAAGCGATCTTGCTGACCGCAGAGACCTGGGCCTCCATGGTCAGCTGGGAGTCCAAATGGACCCCCAGGCTCTTTACGGAAGGCGATGGGCATAACACCGCACCATCCAGGCTCGGAAGCTGGACATTAACATCACCCGGGCGACCCAGCCACAAGATCTCCATCTTCGCCGAATTCACCCTCAACCTACTGGCTCGCAGCCATCCAGTAACGGCTTCGAGTCAGTGTTGGAAATTATTGGGGACAGAACCCAGCCTGCCCTCCATCCTCAGAATGAGCTGGGTGTTGTCAGCGTACTGGTGACACTCCAGCCCATAACTCCGCACCAGCTGTGCAAGCGGCTGCATGTAGATGTTAAATAACAGAGGGGAGAGAATGGCCCCCTGGGGGACCCCACAGAGTAGTGGAGAGCCCTTGGAGACCACCTCGCCCCTCCTCACACGCTGAGACCGCTGGTGGAGGAAGGAGGTCAGCCATTTAAGGGCTGTCCCCCTCACTCCAGCCACGGCCAGGCGGTGGATCAATAGATTGTGGTCGACCGTGTCAAACGCTGCCGTGAGGTCCAATAGCACGAGCAGCGCAGACCCGCCTTGGTCGAGCTGGCAGCGGAGTTGGTCTGTGATGGAGACCAGAACCGTCTCCGTCCCGTGCCCCGAACGGAAGCCGGACTGGAGGGGTCTAGCCATGTTGCATCATCTAAGAAGGACTGCAACTGTTCCGTTACTGCCCTCTCAACTACCTTTCCTAGGTACGAAAGGTTCGACACTGGTCGGTAGTTGGAGGGAACCGCCGGGTCTAGTGACGGTTTCTTCAGTAATGGAGCTACCACCGCCTCTTTTAAGCACTCTGGAAAGACTCCTTGCTCAAGGGAGCTGTTTACGATGTTCAACAGAGGCCCACGTAACCCCTCCAGGCACGATCTAACAAGCCAGGAGGGGCACGGGTCGAGGGAGCAGGTGGTAGGCCGAGTTGCAGCCACTATCTTATCAACAGCATCTGCGTCCAGTGGCCAAAACCGGTCGAGGGTGGGCCCGGCGGAGGGCCACGGGGTCTCAAGTTCTCTTACTGTGTCAACCATGGCTGAAGGGTTGGCGGAGGCTTAGTATCTTGTCTGTGAAGAAGCTCTGGTGAGCACCGGCAGTGAAGGCCTGATCTCTATTTTTGGGACAGTAGGGACCGTCGTCAAAGACCGAATTACCTTGAACAATTGGGCCGGGCGTGAGCTAGCAGACGCTATCGAGGCGGAGAAGTACACATTTTTGGCCGCCTTGACAGCACGCTCATAAGCATCTTTGAATAGCTTATAAGCTGATACTGAGGCTCCGTCGCGGAGTTTCCTCCACACGCGCTCTAGTCGTCTCCTCTCCCGCTTCATCGACCTAAGATCAGCTGAGTCCGTTTCCATGGAATCTTCACTAATTTCATCTGCTGTTCCATAACCCTCCAGTCATGAATTATCCCATTGCAGGCTCTCTTCTGAAGTGTCAAATGCATCAGGCCACCCATCATCCTCTATCTCTCCCGGGTCAACTGGTGCCTGACCTGCAGCCCCCAGGGTCTGCCCAAGTCCACCAGGCTGGAACCCTACATTCGCTTTGTTAGCTTATAAAGGGAGAGGCTTGATTTGCCTGCATTACATGTGGTTTGGGGGCAATATTTTATAGTAAAGGGTTTGGGTGAAATATACACACACAATCTAAGTTGCAGACATGTGACTTTGTTCACAAAGGCTTTGTGCCTGGGTCAAGGCAATAGTGGTATGGCAAATGGTGGAGAGAATCATTTTAAAAGATAGTATTATTTTGACATTGGGAAGGCACAAGATAGGTGACATACAAGTTTCTCATGACTCTATCATGGCACCTCCATTTATCTTTCAGAGAGCCCCTTGCCTCACCTCACAGGGTTACCAAATTAACTTTATGATGAAGCTCAGCTTTCACCCTTTGTTAGGTATAATGAACAGCTAGACTTTCCTCTACTTTATGAGGAATGGAGAATTCCTTTTTTTTATTCATCGGAAAATAAATGAAAGGAATGACCTAAATACAATAGGAAAATGAACATGTTACAGAATGCTCTTCCTTTCCCTTTCCCTTCCCAGAAACCCTAGGAAATACCCCTGAAACAGAATCTAAAGGGCTACCAGACCTTTGTGACATATTTTTGGGGTGCTCAAAACAGCTGGAACATGAGGAGGCATTATATGAATAGTGTAAATCTATGTTTGTTTTCAAATGCAAGAATGAGAAGCTACAGATCCCCCACTCCATTGTGCCTGAGAGAGAGCCTGATATTTTCTTTCAGTCTCAAGAGAGGTTTTGCAATTGTGAGAATGACTTTTCCACATCTTGGCCAAATTGTATGGATTTGTAAATTGTATGACCTTTCAAAATCATGAGGATTGGTTAAGGATTTACATCATTTTGCTTCACAAAACAGATACCTGTTTCACGCAGATAACTTTTGTATAAACAGTGGATAAAATGAAAGAAACAAACCAGAATGCAATTGTGGTTTTACTTTCATATCCTGTCTTCTTGACACATCCTTACTTGGTCAGAATAAATAAATAATATGATAAATTGGTTAACCCTAAGAGGAATTTGGGAACAAATTAAAAAGAAAGAAAGTAGTAAGGGAGAAAATATAATAGACAAGATATTAGAAGAGAGGTTCGAAGGCAAAAAAGGTCTTAACAAAATATATGGAAGAATGATAGAAGATAAGGAATCTATATATAGAATAATGGAAAACAAGTGGGAAAAGGAAGGGGGCCTAGGAAGAGAAAAAACAGAAAAGATAATCAATGGTTTAAATATAATAAAAATAGAAAATTACAAGGAATTAGAACTGAAAATAATAATGAAATGGTATAGAACACCAATTCAACTGGCACACATGATTCAGGGATTAAATCCCAAATGTTGACATTGTGGAAGTCGGGAAGCATGGTATTCACATCTATGGTGGGAATGTGAAGAGATACAAAAATTCTGGAGTCAAATTCTAGACCAGATAGAATTACATACTAAAATAAAATGTGATAGAAATATGCAAATTTTGTTAATTGGAATATATGGTGATAGAAGAGTTAAGGACCAAGACCGGGAATTAATGATGATGATGATGTTTAGAGCAGCACATGCAGTAATAGCTTGGGGTTGGAAAGAAAAAAAGAAATGGACACTTGAAAAATGGTATGAATATGTGTGGGACCAAATACAACAAGATATTATGGACATCATAAGAAGCAAAAAGACATGGTCAGACAAACAGAAGAAAATTAAAGAAATTTGGACTCCATTTAAAAGATGGTTACAGGTCGTTAAACCAGATGATGAAAGCTGGAAGAAAAAAATTGAAAGAATCGAAAGAAGGCTCATGTAACAGAGAAAAAAGGACTTCATCGTCAACAGGGAAGAGGGAGGGGTGGGAGGGAGGAGGAAGAAGGGGATGAAAAAAGACAAAAGGCATGGTAATCGTGGTTATGTATAGTTGTTTATAATAAAAACATTTTAAAAAAGAAAAAACAAAAACAAAAAGAAAAAAGATATCTACTAACATATGTTAGAAGAGGTCCCCTCCATCGTTACTTAATGCTGGGTTTTGTAGACAAGCAACTTTATTACAAGACCAGGGAAGATGGCTTTAGCTTCAAATGATGTAAAATGCACAAGGCACCTCTGTAGGACACGTGTATGGGAAACTCATCCATATGAAACCTCAGTGCTTTTCAGTGTAAACAAAAGAAAAAAAGATTTGATCCCCCCCAAATAGTGGCATTCCTTGAATACAAAGAAATTCAACAGATGAAGCAACATAATTTACTTTGACGTGCCATCATTAAGTGTTAAGATAAATTAATAAACAGCACCTTTGGGTGTAGCCAATATTTTCAGTTCCTGTCATGGTTGATTAGGATATCTAGCTAAGTTGCAATCAAACTAAGTGTATATTAATATGCAATTGTTTGTTTAATGCAGAGTGATTACTTTTTTTTCATTCCACCAATCACCATTTTTTTCATAAACACCCAATTTTTCTTCTTCTTGCTTACAGTGCTGAAATGAAAAGGGCAATTATTCACATTTTATTGTTGCCCAGAGCCTCATGTTATTGTGAAATAGAAACATTATGAAAATTTAAATAGGTAACAAAGTTGTTTAAATAATCCGATTTGCTCAAAAACATATTATGAGCAAGATTCAGGGAAAGCTGAATGCATGAACATCCTGTAAATATAATGCTGGCATGTTCAAGCACTAATTGTACAATTGTTTTCAAAGGGGGTTGTCACATACATTTTTTCATCAAATAAGTGAGGATAACTTTCGTGACCGATCAATGTTCTGTTCTACCAGCATTGCCCTTTTCAAAATAAGTTTAAGTGAACCTAATTTGATTTCTTGGCTGTTGAGTTCCTTGAAAATAAAAGTTGATTTTCAAAAAGCACTCTTCAGTTTTCATAAACCACTGAGATATGACCGGCTTCTTTCCCAAACTCCTTCCCTTATACATGCTAATTCAGTTTTGCTTTTGAATGCATGAACACCTCCATATATTAGTTTTCTAAACACTTCAACTGAAATATTTTGTCCGCATGGAATAGTAGACTATTGTTTCTCACTGTCCAGCCTATATGGTACACACTACAGAAACCTATTTTTCTCTCCTCTTGCTTTTCCTTTTCAATGGTAATATTATTTTATCCATCTCAAACTATATCAACATTTCTTGAAGAATAAAATATGAGACCACATAGTCTTAGTAAAATCATACAAAAATTACATTAGTGGCCAGCTGCCATACATATCCAAATGAGAATCCTTTCCCCATATTGAAAGACTGGCTGTACATTACATTCAGTGATAACATAACATCAGGAAGAACTTGTATCTCAGTAGGAGAGAACACACCTTGCCAATTGCAGGTAGAAGGTTCAGTTTCTGACATTTTGGTTTCAAGAAAGCTAGAAAAATCAATGGTCTGACATGGTATAAACTAGTTTTTATGAGATGTGGATGCTTCCTAAGGGAGACTGTGTACAGTATGTGGAACTTGGTGATCTCAAAGGAGATCAAGCTCCCACACTGAGCTATTTGCATTGAGCTACCACATCACATGCTCATGCTGTGACTCTTTCACCACGGCAAGAGAAACAGTGGCCCAGGAAGTTTCTGTAAATCAACAAATGCATGATACATTTCTATGGAGATATCCAAGAAAAATATAGCAAAACTGTACCAAAATCAAAAAATAGTTCTACAGCAAGGATTTTTGATGTTCTTGATCTATGGCACCCATCATCCCTGCATAGTCAATAAGGAAAGATGAAGGGAGTTGCAATTCAGTAATAATTTGGTTTGGGCCCGAATCAGTTTGAATGAAAATGATTTGTAATATTTGGTGGTCCATTTTATATAATTTCTGAAAACAGAATGAGGAAGAGGGAGCCACAAAGCCTGGCAAAATGGATTAAGGGAACCAGATTTTATTGGTTCTTAGAGAGGAGGGTGCTAAGTCTGCAACATACCTGAATCAGGGATCTGCCGTATCTTTTCTCTCTCTCCAGCAGCAACAGCATCCATTCAGAACTCAATTCCCAGCACCTTAGACATGTTTCAGATACCCTTATGTACCTGGGGTGGGGTGGGGGTGCCACATTTTATTTCAGACTCCAGTTGCTCTTGTTCTTTGTGTGCTAAAGAGCATCTCGAATACACCTAGGTGAACCTCCACTGCTGCTCAGTGATAAAGTTGTGAATATTGGTGAGGGTGTTGTGGAAGGAAGTATTAGATACTTCCATCCATAATGCCCCCACAGTGTATTTGATGCCATAACTGGTAGGGCTGATTGATCCATGAAAAAATGGTTCAAAACTTGCTTCGGATGTAGGGGGTGCTGGTGCTTCGTATCTGATAGACTCTGAAGTTTTCAGCGTTAACTTCAAAATTGATTTGGAATTATTCCAAAATTCGGACTTAATTCGTTAATGGTGCCCGCACATACGCAATGCGCCAAAACTTGCAAAAACATGCAAACGGGACAGGATAAACTTGGGGGGGTTCTCTTTCTCTCACTTACAGACCGCAACGCAGTGGTACAGAAATTTTATAACATTTCAAACTGGTATAAAACATTTAAACATTTAAAACTGGTATGGTAACAAAATTTAAAGCATTGAAAACATCTCAGCCCAATCTGGGTTGAAGGGATTTGGAGTTTGTAGAAACACAAAGGAAAAGTTTTATCAGACCACAAAGGCCAAAGTACAGAACTGGCAGGATACAGGTATGGAATGCTATACTCTCTCACCACTTTCTAGGTTGGAGAGTTGTGGAGTTTGGGGGGAAAAACACAGAGTCCTTCCAAGACCTATCCTTTCCTCCAAAACCTTGCCTCCCCTTCCACAGCCTTGTCTCCCTTCCTCCCTTCACCCTTCGCGTCCTAAGACCGAATGCGGAGAGACACCACCCCTCTTGCTGTGTAGTTCTCTCATTGGCTGGAGGAAATCAGGTGGCTGCATACAGACCACCTGACTGCAACCAGCCAATGAGGGAAGGCTCAAAGAGAAGAGTGGAAATGTGTTCCTACTCTTTTCGAAGATGGCAACGGAAACTTCAAAATGGCAAAGTTACTTCCAGTAAGATGTAATCTCCTTGAATTCCCTTCAAAAGATACTTTTTTCCAAATTCAATCCAAGTACCAAGGACATCCGACGAAATTGACCAGCCCTAATAACTGGGTGTTATGGGTAGGTGCACAACAGGAATGTCTCCTATATGTTTAAGCAATATGAGAAGGAGTAAATTTGGCTTCTTCAAGGTGAAAAGTAAATTATACATGTGTTGTAGCCTTTGTGGGCTGAATATGTCATATCATTCTGGACATGGAGCATAACCTGTAACTTAATAGGCAACCATTTTGGTATTCACTACTATTACCAAAATATTCTACTTTACAAAGTCTCAGACTGTGTGCCTGCACTCATTAGAACCACATTGTTCTTAATTTGAAAATAAATACTGGAACATTCCCTTGCTACCAGAAATCATGTAGACCATTAAGTCTTTTTCTTCTATCCTAAAAAGGATTTATTTTTAACTTTTTTAAAAGTAAAATTTATGATAGAATTTGAGGATTCCTTAGGTTGAAGATGGCAACTGTTCAGTTCAGATGAGCTGATTGAAGCTTCTTGTGGGTTTTTCATTCAGCTTGCAAATTTAGACTGCTGCTGCTATCTGTGATCAGTAATCAGATATGGGAGTGTAGACATAGGCCAGGAAGCTACAATGTAGAACTTGGTCTTGAAATGTGGAACAAGTCAGTATTATCCCAAACCCTTAAATTTCAGGGTCAAATTCTGAGATCTATGGATGACAATGTGCAATGTCACAGGATTATTGAGCATTACACATTAAGTAACAAGCACAGTCCATTTCAATAAACAACATTATGCCTAGTGATTGAAAAATGCACACATACATGCCTTTCAAGGAAGTAGTGTCACACTGAGGTTTCTTCCTCTTGCCCTGAGAACTATAACTAAGGGACTGAGACTTGGGCAAAGCTATTAGCTCTGACAACCCATTATGTGAAGTCTCGTATAATCCATCTCATGCTGTGTTACTGCTCCTTGAGTTTCCAGATGAGCATTGTAAAGAAATAGTGCTACAAGAGGAAGAAAGAGTCATGATGATTGTTTGCATATCCAATTCCTCATTATGGGCAGAACTCTCTAGTAACCTCATCACATGTGCTGCCAAAATTGTCACACATCAGTAACCACTGTTGGAGGGTGTGGGGAACCCGTCACCCCACACTCCCCCTCACCCAACTTCTTGGGAATCTAATCCCACAGGAGGAAGCTTCAACATGGGAAGCATTACGTGTTGACACCATTGTGGCATATGCTGGCTTTGCTCTAGATCAGGGGTGCTCAGAATGGTGATCTCGATCACCAGGGTGATCTTCGGGCCTCATCCTGGTGATCTTCAGGCCCCAGACCAGGTTTTTTGCTGTTGGTCCTCTTCACGCGCCCCTGCACGCTGCAAAGAAGTCCTCCGTCGTTGCTCCTCCCTGCTCCCTGCTCATGCGCTGCCTCCAAAAGCTCCAGAGTCCAAGAGGCAGAATAAGCCCCCTCTTTTGGATTCCTCCTCCTCCCTCCGTCCTTCTCCAGCCACTCAGAGTCGTAGGAGACGAAAGGGGGGGCGGGCCTGGATGACGCGATGCATGGCTGGCCCTGCGTGCATGCGCAGAAGCGCCCATTCTGCCTCTCTGCCTCCAAGAGCTTCTCATGAGCTCTTGGAGGCAGCATGCATGCTGGCGGCGTGGAAATAGGAGCAACGACGGAGGAGGAGAAGGACGTTTTGGGGTCATTTCCTTACCGCATCTCAAAGGTCGGTCTTTTTACTTTGGGGTGGGTGCTTGATTGTTCTGTGGCATGTCTCTTTGTTTATTTTTAATGTTTAAAAATGGCCTTTTAGCTCCAAAGCCTCTCTGCTTGCTTTGTTTCTTGAGAAATATATGTGGGGAATATGGAAATGTGGGAGAAACGGGGTGGTCGGATGTAGTTTGGCCGGCCCCTTTGTTTACCTTGCTGAGTATTAAATGGCCTTGCAGTTCAAAAGCCTCTCTTCTTACATTCTGGCTGATAATATGTGTGGTAATATGGCAGTGTGGGAGAAATGGGGTGGTTGGATGCATTTTTATGCTCTGTTTTATATTGTTGTTATTAAATTGAAATGTTGATGTTTTCTAACTTCATTTTATGTAAACTGCCCCGAGCCTGCTGGAAGGAGCGGTACATAAAAATGAATAATAAATATAAATAAATAAATAAGAAAATAGTTATACGTTTTACATTTCTGGGTAGGTGATCTTTGGGACTTGGTTTTTTAATCAGTAGCTCCCATGCTGAAAAAGTGTGAGCACCCCTGCTCTAAATGACCTATGGAGCCTCACTAAAAGTCTGTCACGAGATGGGTGCCAGAGGGCGCCATATGTCAACTAGGGCTGGACTGGCATATGCGGCTGAAAACAGCTTTGTCTGATGAGGATGTAAGCACTGCTTCTCAACTATGTGTTGGGCCTGTGGCTTCTGTGGCCTCAGGGGTTGTGGGTTGTGGTGGTGTGCAGGGATCTGTGTGATTTTCAGTGCAGGGCCAAGGTGATGAAACTCTGAAAAAGCAGTTAAGGGAATTTAGTTTTTCGGAGAGTCCAGTGGGTGGGAATTGAGACACCTGGCTTGCTGATTCTATCCGCAGCTGTTACTTTCCCAGGGAAAAGGAAGGGAAATGTTAGAATGTTGAGATCTTGTTGTTAGCCCTGTAAAGGTTGAAATTCAGTTCCTGGTCAACTTTCGATTCTACTGCAAGCAGTTCCATGAACTCCTGGTTTCATGATTTTTTGGTCATTCATGACAGAACTTTGAGCTTGCATTTTTGGGACTATACTAATTTTAAGTTCGGTTGCTTCTTAGTGGATTTATTTTCAGAGATCTTACAACTTAATTAGCCTGAGGCTTTGGGAACATTTACTGGGATTTTCCCGAATGCTTTTTGCCTTGGCTATTTTCATGTTTACTGTTATTTTTTGGACATTGTTTACTTCAATAAATATACTGTTATTTCCAGCCATGGTTGTGTGAATATTTAAAGGGCCCTGGTTCTCGGCCGGTGTGCAACAATATGCTAAATCTATGACTTGGTCTGGAAATGTCTACACAATTTTCAGGGGAGTACCAACAAAGACAGAGCTACTGGGTGAACATTGCCAAAAGTCTTCCAATGAGTAAACAACTGTTACCACTTTAAAACTACCTTTACTTACTTGGTTTTAATCAAAATATGAAGAGAGTAGCACATAGCTTCATCTTTTGTCACTTGCTTTACATAGAAAACAAGAAGGCAGTCCTGCCTTCCTTAAAGAACTCTTGCTCACATGCAGAATTTCCTTATGGACACAAAGTTTTCTTTAGCCTGTCATTTTCCACAGGAGCAAAACAGGAGAGGTCATTGTTGTAGCTGTTGAGGGAGGTGAGAGCATGTCCCCCACGAAGAATTCTGCCCTCCCGTCTTTAATTCCTGAAATGTTAAGCTTTGCAGTAACTTTAACTGAGAGTTTAGAAATACAATTTAGGCAAAACAAACAAACAAAGAACAGGCAAAACTAGCAACAGAATGTGAACACAGCTAATATAAGGATTCCAGGTGTGAATTCTTTGTAATAACCCACTCCCAGGAATTTGAGAAAAACATTTATTGGTGTTGCAACCTAAACTTGGACGGACCCTTAGTAAACCACCACACAGCAACTGTGGTTAAATGCTTTATTTAGAATAAGTAAAAATAGGTAAAAAGGCAAAGATAGAATAGTTCAGTGATGCACCCAGCATCCAGTTGTAGCAAAGCAATAGTCTTTAAGAGTCCAATAAATGAGCAATAAACTTGGTGCCGCAATTGGCTAAATCAGGAGTTTCTTGAGACAAAGCTTGGTAAGGTTTTAGAGTTCAAAAGCAGGAAGGCCTCCCTGGCCCAGACAAAGTTCCATGAAGCTTGGCAATGTAGCTAAAATGTTGGCACGAGACCCTGAGCTCCTTCCGGGCTGAACCTTTATAGGCCCCGGTTGCTTTGATCTATAAGACGCCGACTTCATCGGAGCCCTCTCACAGGAACGGCTGGGAAGCCTCTGTCCGATTGGAATGTAAGCTTGTTAGTGCTAACACCTGGCCTCTCGGGAGGATCCGCTGCTTCATGGTACCAGGCTTCTTTATCAGTCTGTGAAGCACTAGGGCTGCGCTTGGCCTTGGGTGCTTGGGGTTCACTTAGAGCAGTGTTTCTCAACCTGAAGGTCGGGACCCCTGGAGGGGTCGCGAGGGGGTGTCAGAGGGGTCGCTAAAGACCATCAGAAAATACATTATTTCTTGTTGGTCATGGGGATTCTGTGTGGGAAGTTTGGCCCAATTCTATCATTGGTGGGGTTCAGAATGCTCTTTGATTGTAGGTGAACTATAAATCCCTACAACTTCCAAATGTCAAGGTCTATTTTCCCCAAAACTTCACCAGTGTTCACATTCCGGCATATTGAGGATGCATGCCAAGTTTGGTCCAGATCTATCATTGTTTGAGTCCACAGTGCTCTCTGGATGTAGGTCAACTACAACTCCAAAACTCAAGGTCAATGCCCACCAAACCCTTATAGTATTTTCAGTTGGCCATGGGCGTTCTGTGTGCCAAGTTTGGCTTAATTCCATTGTTGGTGGAGTTCAGAATGCGCTTTGTTTGAACAATAAATCCCAGCAACTACAACTCCCAAATGACAAAATCAATCCGCCCCCCCAACCCCAGCGGTACTTAAATTTGGGCGTATGGGGTCTTTGTGCCAAATTTGGTCCAGTGAATGAAAATATATCCTGCATATTGGATATTTACAATTCATAACAGGAGAAATATTACAGTTATTACAATAGCAACTACATACTTTTATCATTGGGGGTCACCACAACATGAGGAACTGTATTAAGGGGTCACGGCATTAAGAAGGTTGAGAACTACTGACTTAGAGGTTGCTGCAGAGGCTTGCTTCCAAGCCTCTCTGAATCTTTGGTTTTAACATGGCGTTGGTCTGGTTTGCCCTTAGAACCTGGCTGGGGTGTGACAATTGGGGGAGAAATAATGATTTGGAGGGTCAATAAACTAATTCATCAGGTAACTATACCCACAAGCAGTTATTCCTTTATTTCTGTTTTGAGTGAAACTGTAAAAGTAAGGCATAAAAATGTCCTAAATTAACCTCACTTTAAATACCAGAACTCAAGTGACAAAAAAGCACCAAAAATGGGAAGGGAATTGTTGCGGCTTAAAAGGGGTCTGTGGGTGGGAATCCTCCCATCTTCATGTCCAGTTTGGTTCTAAGTCCTGCATTATTTTGGGTTATTTTTCCTTTCTTTTCGCTTTTTAAAAAGTCTGTAACAAAACTAGAGCATTCCTCCAAGAGCATTAACCGTAGTCTGTTGGGCTCCATGCTATTTGAAAACTATCCAGCTTTTATAGAGGGATTGTGTATGTCTGTGGAATAACAAGTACTGTGGTGCTTACAATGTATCTCCAAATTCAAGGAAAAGTACAAGAGCTGCAAGTTATTATTTTACAAAAAGAGGGCGAAGAAAGACAAACCCTTCAAAAGAATTTAAAATTAGTAAGAATACAATGAGGCCAGACATTTCTGGAGATTTTCCTAGTCTCTTTGAGGAGACCCATTGTGTGTGTCCCCCCTGATATCTGCAATTTGGCTGTGAGACTTTAAATGCCATTTCTGTAAACCTCAATATAATATTACTTTAAATCCGCTCATGGAAAAAAAATGGTATCTTCTCTGAAGGAGGGCAGGAGCAATACTAAGGGATTTGACTTTGCAAATTTGATTTTAGTAAACAAGAAGGAAACATATTTAATGCAATAAAATGTGAACAAATAGAAAAGAAAGGCACATAAATATTACATAAAGCTGCTGGTCTGTAACATATCTGAGACATTACAATTTCCTTTCCAAAGTCAGAGTATTCAAAATCACACTTAAAGTCTGGGGTTACTGTATTGGTTGTGATACACTGTAACAAATGTGCTCTAAAGCATGTATCAACAACCCCCTTCCCATTTTTGGTGCTTTTTTGTCACTTGTTTCCATGGCCCATTCAAGTTTAGAAATAAAGTGCTCTAAAGCAGTGTTTCCCAACCGGTGTGCTAGTGCACACTAGTGTGCTGTGAGCAATCATCAGGTGTGCCGTGGGAAATTGGAACCTCCAATACCCTTTCTTCCCCCTCCTGCTGAACACTTTTTCTTCTCCTCTCGGTCTCCCTTCTTCCCAGCCATGCTCTGCTCGCTTTGCCTTGCTTTGCTCACGCTGCCGTGAGCATGTTCAGGAGGGGAGGTGGGAGGGAGGAAGACGTGGGGCAAGTCTGCACAGTAGCGCCCTCATGGGTCATGTCTTCGTCCCTCCCCCTCCCCTCCTCTCCTAAACATGCTCACGCTGCCCCCTCGGATCAAAGTGGCGGCAGAAGCGGCAGTGTGAGCAAAGGGAGCAGAGTGAGGCTGGGAAGAAGGGAGCCTAAGTGGAGAAGAAAAAATAAGTGTTCGGCAGGAGGGGGAAGAAAGGGCGTGAAGGGGGAGGAAGAGGTCTCTGTCGAAAGCTGGCATGGGAAAACTTGGACCTTCCAGGTGTTTTGGACTCCAACTCCCACCATTTCTAGCAGCCTCAGGCCCTTTTCCTTTCCCCCCCTCAGCCACTTAAACAGTAAGTAAGTCCAAAGCATCCAGAGGGCCGAAGTTTTCCCATGCCTGTTTTAGGGACCTTAAAGTGGTGAGCCTCCTTCCGACATTGTGATTTTGGATAGAAAACAAACAACACCATAACATAACATTGTTTGAGTCCACAGGGCTCTCTGGGTGTAGGTGAACTACAACTTCCAAACTCAAGGTCAATTCCCAAGCAAACCCTTTCAGTACTTTCTGTTGGTAATGAGAGTTCAATATGCCAAGTTTGGTTCAATTCCAGTGTTGCGAGAGTGCAGGATGCTCTTTGATTGTGTGTTAACTATAAATTGAGCAAGACCTTCGTGTGTGTCTTTCTGCCATTCCTGCCAGGATATCTATGTTGTGTTCATCAAAACAGGCCCAGGTTTCACACTGATTGTATAAATACATTTAAAAACATATTAACTATATGTATTACTGTGTTCGAGTGAACTACAACTTCAAAACTTAAGGTCAATGCCCACCAAACTCTTATAGTATTTTCTCTTGCTTATGGGAGTTCTGTGTGGGAAGTTTGATTCCATTCCATCATTGGTGGAGTTCAGAATGCTCTTTGATTGTGGGTGAACTATAACTCCCAGCAACTACAAGTCCCAAATGACATTGTGTGTCATTTTGGTTGGTGGTGTGCCCCAGGATTTTGTAAATGCAAAAAATGTGCCACGGCTCAAAAAAGGTTGAAAAACACTGCTCTAAAGCATGTATCAACATTAGCTGAATTTTAATATCTTTTTCATATATTGAACAGTGGTAGCACAGTGACTTAAACTGCCAGCTGCAGAAAAGCTTGCTGACCAGAAGGTTGATGGATCAAAGCCTTGGGTCAGGGTGACCTCCTGTTGTCATCCTTAGCTTCTGCTTACCTAGCAGTTCGAAAACAGTAATGTGAGTAGATCAATAGTACCGCTTTGGTGGGAAGGTAAAAGGTGCCCTGAAGACATGTGGGCAATTCGATCAGGAAGCTGTCCACAGACAACAGCTCCTTGGCATGGAAAATGGAACAACAGCAGTTCCACATGGTTGGAGTTGAGCACAGCCTCCAGATGATGGAGATGAAAAAGAGGGAAGCCTTTACCTCTATCTATGTACTGTCTGTCTTTGTTGTTAATTGTATAACGGCATTGAATGTTTGCCATATGTGAATTCTGTAATCCACTCTGAGTCCCCTCAGGAAGATCGACTGGGATATAAATAAAGTATATTATATTATAAAGTATATTATTATATTCTTCTACTTATATACTTAGTAGGAAAATTTTTATAGTACAGGCTGGAACCTCTAGTTAGTTACTGGAAAGGACATTCAAGTGCCACCTCGGAGTTGGTTGAGGTAGGCAGGATTTCCCTGGGTACTGGTTGTGGGGGGTCGGGAGCAGGTCAGGGTTTTGCCCTCCCTTCTGCTCGAGATCCCCGTGTACAACTGGTGGGCCACTGTGTGATACAGAATGCTGGACTAGATGGGCTGAGGTCCGATTCAGCATAGCTCTTCTTATGTTCTTATGTTCTCTGAGTAGGATCTAGAATTGTACTGTGAATTCCAAAATTATTTCATGTTAGAATAGTACATCTCTGTTTTGGGAGCATATTCTAGTTTCAGAAAATAGCAAACTATTTTCTTTCCATAAGATGTTCTATAGTAAACAAAAGTTTATATGAGATCACTATACTCCAGTGTTCCTTGTTGTCATTAGTTACAACCAGTTAAATGAGATTGAAATGGGAAAATGCCAGCCAGGAATATACCATGTCACAGATTTTATTATATGTTTTAAATGAGCAGGGGTGTGGACAACCCAGGCATGATTTTATTTGGCTTTTGCAAATTAGCCCTACTATTCTCTTCCTGTCCTCATTTCATATTGCCCTCCTTTCTGCTAGAGATCCCCGTGTACAACTAGTGGGCCACTGTGTGACACAGAATGCTGGACTAGATGGGCTGAGGCCCGATTCAGCATGGCTCTTCTTCTGTTGTTATGTTCTTATATTGTTGACAAGACATTGGTCCCCTCCATCCTGTGCATATTTTGATGCCTTTATTTCCAGTTTAAAAAATGGTAACTTGAATTGTAAATATTCATGAGCAGGAAAAGAAAAACAGAACAGGAGAACCCCAACTAGCTGCTTTTGAGTTTCCAATCTCTGGGAAGAAATCACAGATTTTATTTGGCTTTTGCAAATCAGCCCTACTATTTTCTTCCTGTCCTCAGATAATAAATTGGTTGAATTCTCATGTATTTATGAGTATTTATTTTCCAGACCTACAAAGAAGAGAGGAAGAGACAGGAAGAGGCCAGTTTTGGTGATTGTACCTCTTGTACACTGCCAATAACATTTAATTTCAACATAAAGCTTCCCACTGCCCTGTGTGGGCAAGATTTCCTGAGGACATTGCTTGAGATTTTAAAAACCGACCTCCAATTAAAGCAGCTGCTAGAAGCAGAGGAGAAGGAAGTGACTGAAGGCTGGCAGGTGGACAACTACTAGGTTCCTAAGAGCAGAAAAGGGGTCAGCACTGCACAACCAGAGTAAGCAATTGCCTCTTATCTGTGAAATGGAGAAAGAGTGGGCCTTATGGTAACTTACCACCCACACTTTTAAAATGTTAATTTAAAAAATAGTGTTTGTCAATATTTGCTTCTCTTTGCTGTACTCAGTTTCTTAGTTCCCAACTACAGTAGACCCTTCACATTTGTAAGTCTTGTGCGCTTAACCCCAGTGAACAAGGAGGGTTGACTATACACCGTTTTGTTGGGTAACCCAAGCCTCTTTCTTCTAACAGGGCATAGCCCCCTGATATCTCTCAGCTTTATATTGATGTTTCTGCAATAGCAGTTTTATGTTGTACCATTATCACACTTTCCTGCCCCTGCTATCTCTAACCCTTATCCTTTTATCTCCTTCTTATCCTTCATTGCTCTTCAGGGTGACAATTCTTTCTTCTTCTATTAAACACACTACATCCTGGACATTTTTCATTATTTTATTTATTTATTTCCACCACTTCTACCCCGCTCTTCTCAACCCCCGAGGGGGGACTCAGAGCGGCCTAACAATGGCAACAATTCGATGCCAAAAACACAATATACTTATAATAGAAAACCAAAAACAGTCAGAATTAAAATACATTAAAATACAATTAGCATTAAAATACATCATATACATTCACATAAGTTAAAACAGTATTCCGTCCATAATAGAAGCATTGGGCTATGTCCACCAGCTTGCCATTACAATCCAATCTAAAGTGCTGCATTGTGCTAGTGTGCAAAAGCCTGGTCCCATAGCCAGGATTTCACTTTTTTCCTGAATGCCAGGAGAGATGAGGTTGATCGTATATCAATTGGGAGTGCGTTCCACAGATGGGGAGCCACCAAAGAGAAGGCCCTATCTCTCGTCCCCACCAACCGCATTTGAGAAGTAGGCGGGAGTGAGAGCAGGGCCTCCCCGGATGATCTTAAATTACGAGGTGGGACATAGTGGATGATGCGTTCGGACAAGTAAGCTGGGCCAGAACCATATAGAGCTTTAAAGGTTAAAACCAGCACTTTGAATTGAGCTCGGAATTGGACAGGCAGCCAGTGGAGCTGACACAACAGGGAGGTGGTATGCCCCCTGTATGTAGCTCTAGTTAGTAGTCTGGCTGCCGCCCGTTGGACTAGTTGCAGTTTCTGAACTGTCTTCAAAGGCAGCCCCACGTAGAGTGTGTTGCAGTAATATATTCGGGATTTGACCAGAGTGCTATTTTACCTTATTTTTAGTGGTCTTCCCCTACCCTCATCCCAAACCATTTTTGTCACCTTCACATAAACCACAATGATAAACTGATGTGCCTGCATTTCAAATACTGTAATACAGGTCAAGGTGCAAGGTACTCTTTGATTATATTCCTCAGAGGTAGGTTGCTGCCATTATAACCCATGTAAAATTTCATAACTCAAAAGTTCGCTATGTGGGCATCGAGATCCATCTTATCTTTCTATAACTTCCTTTAAAGTAGGCCAGTGTGTCACTGGCCAAGCAGTTCTGTGTGGAGGTAAAATCAGCTTCCAAATATAGACACAGACTATCCACTCATTTTCAAAAAAATATCTTTGTTAGGCAACTCATGGGGATGTGATGATTCACTAAGTTAATTATTAGGCCTGTTTCCGATAATCGGATACATGTGATTTTCAGATGTTTTTTTCAGACTTCCGATAATTGAAGCTTCATCGCCATTCTCGGAAATGGCTCAGATGTCATTTTAATTTTACGTCCCATTTTTAAAATTGTTTATTAATGTGTTAACAGTGCTTAATATTTTGTACCAGTGGCTAGTTTTGTCAAAAACTGATGGAAAAAGGATTCCCCATAGTTTTGACTCTCCCTGTTGGGTTTGTGGCTTCTTTGGATACAAGGGCTTCTTTGCAAAGGGATGGGAATTTTTCATGAGCTCAGTTCTCTGGGAATTAGTCTGTTGAAACAGAGTAGATAAAGTTAACACCTGCGTTGATAGTTACAGCCGGCAGAGAAGGAATTTTAATTGGCAGTTCCAAGGCCGCTGCTCTGGGCCTGGAAGGCCAATTAGGGGATATCGAAAGTGATTGCTTTTAGTATATTAGTCAGCTAGCTTGGAAATATTTCAGATTCTGCCAACCTCGATTTTGCATTCATGAACTTGTCACGATGCCGGGTCTTGGCTAGCCCCTTAAACACACACACAGAGACGGTATTCAGCTAACTACTTTATTGAAGAATAAAAACAGTAGAAAAGGTATTGTCCATAAAAATATCAAAGTAATCCAAAGGTAAATGGGCTGTAGTAATGTCCAAAAGCAACTTGGCAAGGAAGTTTCCCAAAAGCTTGGCAAGGCTCCGCTCAGCAACTGCGGATCAAGGAACAAGGCACGGTTGCAAGGTCCAAGGCACTACTTGGTGTGATGAGGTGGTTATTTGTGTTATATTAAGTGGTCATGTTATGGACAGACCACAAAGGGTAAACTGTGAAAATGGAGGCAGTTCCTCCTGGGGAATGTGTTGCCATGGTGATGGTGGGCGGAGCCAACTAGAAGGCTAGCTCGGAATTCTTAGAGAGAGTCAGTGGGTGCCTGGCTGTCAAGCCAGAAGGTTCGGTTAGATTCTACTCTGAGGAGAGGAGTAGGAATCACGTTATTGAAACTGCAGAGAGAGCAGTTAGAGTTAGAGTGTAGCTTCGGCTGGGGAATCTGTTTTGAAAGCTGTAGGGAGACAGTTCTGGTGGGCTGAGCTTGCGAGCCAGTCTGTTTATATAAAGCCTGAGGGCTAGATAGAGGCAAGGTGCCTTTAGAAGGCAAGAGTGCCTATACATTGGGATATAGAGAAGCTGTTCTGGCTGAATAATAGCCCTAGTTAAACTTTGTAACCTTTTAAAGTCGTGCCTCTTCGGAAGAGTTATATTAAGTATCAAACCAAGTTTTGTGCCCAGTTGTGTGAAATAAACTATTTAAGTTTTGATTCAAAACTCTCCCCGTGACTTCATTTGGATTACCAGTCTCCTCACCACTCTTTACAAGTCAATGGTCAAGCCTAAATAAATTAATGGTGGCAGCGAAATACAAGTTAACGTCGAATCATCCACAAATGGTGGCAGCGGTGGGATAGCCTGCCCTGCCACGTTAAAAGGAAAAGTTGAACGGTGAAGAGAAACCTCCACACTTGGCAGGCCACAAGCCCAAACTTGGCTACGTGGATCTTAGCTCGCTACACGTCTGTAGATGATAGACGTGGCCGAGGTACTGAGGATCCGTCCCACGGATCCTCTACTTAATTCCCTTGGCGAGGACCCTGACGCTCTAGGCTTCGCCTCCAATCTATGCTTCGGGCCCGCGCCCACTTTGGCCGGTCTAGGCTGTGGTGCCAGCCCCTCCTGCTAGCCTCAATGCTCCATCTCCTATCAAAGCTGCGACCTTGCCTCCCAGCACCTGGTTCCCTATCTTCGTGAGAGTCAAACTCCCCTTTCGCTTCCATGCACTCATCCTCCTCCATTCGTTCTTGAGAACCTGCCCCCCGGTTTCTCATAGCCTTCGCTATCACTGCTTTCTGAACCTTTCTGACCTTCCATGTCCTCGTAAGGGTCAGGCCATCCATCATCCCAGTCCAGGCTCTCTGTGGAGGAAGAAGGCCCAGCTAACTCAAAAGCCCCTTCTTCCATTCCCTCCAAATCCTCCTCAGAATCTACCTCAGCTGCTGCTGGTTCTAATGCAAGTGGGACCCCCGGTGCTGCCCCTTGCCCCCCAGGCACGAAAGAGAACTGGGTTGCTACAGAACTTAAGTGTTCTGCTTTGCCTTTGGAAATTCTAGTTTGAGTCTTGGGACTTTGATTCTCTTGGACCCTATTGTTTTATCTTGAACTCTCTTGGACTCTCTTGGACTCTATTGAATTATATTTACTGTATTGCTTTTGGCTCCTGAAACCTTTCTGCTTGGATTATAGAAGTGTTTTCATTTTACCTTTTTATTCTTCATTGCATTGCTGATATTACCTGCATTTAATAAATGACTATATTTCAGGTACTGGTGTCGTGTGATTATATCTAGAGGGTCCAGGACTCCTGGAGTGTGACACTCCCTTCTGCTGATTTTCATGCATTGCGCAATCATGGACACTATTTCCAAATACTTCAGATTATCGGAATACATCCGATACCATTTTGATAAAATTACTTTAAAAAATCGGAAGTGATTCACATCCGAAGCCAGAGCAAAACCAATTTCCGAAACTACTTCCGAAACGCATTTTTCCGTTTGAAAACAGGCCTATTAATTATAAAAGGAAGAAATGAATAGTTTAACATTGAGTATCCTACCATGAAAAAGTCTCTGAAAACTGCAGTTGTTGAAGGCTATTCAACATTCAGGACTTATTTTGCACAAATTTCAAAGACGGTATTTTTGCGCAAAAAAACCCATAGCATTTCTGCACCGGAAGCAGCATTTTCTGCAAATATGTCTGTGTAGAACCATATTTTTGTTCAAACATCCTGCTTGTGAATTATAATACATGGAAATTTGCACAAAACAATCCCCAAACTACAATTTTTTTCCTCAGACTAGACTTCTTATCAGATTTTCCCAGTAGTAGTGACACATGTTTTTGAATGAGACAGAGGAAGACAGATTTGTTTTGTCACACTGATTAGATCCATTGTAAGGGCCTTCCTGCAATAAAAATGACTATTTAGTCCTTATTGAAACTGCATCAAATGATGGTTCGGCCCTTTCCTATCAGTATTAGACTGTTTATAAATCAGTGGCATCACCACTGTAGAAATGGTTGTGTTTAAGCCTATCATTTAAAAATTCTGATTATTATATGTTTTACCCCATCTATTTTGACCATTCTCCATTGGTCATCCTTTATTATTTCAGCTTGTTATTTTAAAAAAATTCCCCAGAAGAACAGAATGATTTGAAATTATTATTATTTATTCAATTTCCATTCCTTAAAGATGAATGTGTTAATTCTCAATTAATTCATACCCTTCTTCTTTGTCCCCATTGTCTGTACAGGGACAGGGACAGCCAGACAGGCAGAGCTCAGGAGCTTCAATGCGTGGATGAGGCAGTGGTGTCGAGAGGAAGGTTTTAGATTTGTTAGGAACTGGGGAACATTTTCAGGAAAGCCAGACCTGTACAAAAGGGACGGGTTACACTTGAACGAAAATGGAACCAGACTGCTGGCGACTAATATTAAAAAGATTTCAGAGCAGCTTTTAAACTGATTCCTAGGGGAAAGTCGACAGGAGCTGGGCAGCTTCCGGTTCGAGAGGGTGAAATGCCAAGTATGGAGGACGAAATCCACACACAAATGGCTGAGTCAACAGAAAAGATAGATAGTAGTAGTCGAGAGGTAGGACATGGTAGGCCTTCTACAAATTCTCACAAACAGCCAAAGTTGAAAGTGCACCAGAGAAATAAATATAAATGTCTGTACGCAAACGCTAGAAGCCTTCGAACAAAAATAGGGGGTTGGAATATTTGGCAAAGGAAAAAAATATTGATATTATTGGCATAACAGAAACCTGGTGGACGGAGGAAAACAAATGGGACACAAAGATTCCAGGTTATAAACTGTACAGGAAAGACAGGAGAGGGAAAAATGGTGGCGGTGTGGCCCTGTACATAAATGAGGAGCTAGAATCTCATGAATTAGAACTTCAAGAAATTTCAAACTCACCTACAGAAACATTGTGGGTAAAAATCCCAGGACAAAAAACTAATCTAGCACTAGGGATCTGCTATCGCCCTCCCAACCAAACTCCAGAGGCGGACTGCTATCTGGAAAATGAAGTTAAACAGGCCTCAAAAAGAAATACATTAGTCATAATGGGGACTTCAACTATCCCCAAATAGATTGGCCAAATTCTTGTTCTACGCATGAAAGAGAGACAAGGTTCCTCGACATGCTAGCTGATTATTCCCTTGAGCAGATGGTCATGGAACCAACCAGGGAAAGGGGATCCTGGACTTGGTGCTAACTAATGAACAAGATCTCGTTCAAGATGTCCTTGTAACTGAGCCCATAGGTACCAGTGACCACAACACAATAACCTTCCACTTAAGTTTGGATAGCAAACTGTCAGTGAAAACTAACACAGAGACCTTAAATTTTCACAAAGGGAATTTCACCAAAATGAGAAAAATTGTAAAGAACAAACTAAAAGGAACAGTAAAAAAATCAAATCCTCCAAAATGCTTGGAAACTGTTTAAAAATACCTTAAAACAGGCTGAACTAAAATGCATTCCAATAAAAAGAGGCATGGAAAGTCCAAAAGGACACCAGTATGGCTTACAAATGAAGTAAAAGATGTGATTGGAAAGAAGAAAAACTCATTTAAGAAATGGAAGGCTCTTCCTACCCAGGAGAACAGAAAGGAACACAAGCTCTGGCAAACTAAATGCAAAGCAACAGTCAGGAAAGCCAAGAGAGATTTTGAGGCACACATAGCAAAGAATATTAAAAAAACAACAAAAACTTCTTTAAGTACATCAGAAGCAGGAACCCAACTAGAAAAGCAGTTGGGCCACTTTCGCGACAATGGTCAGAAAGGGAAAATCACCGAAGACAAAGAGATTGCTGAGCGGCAAAATGACTTCTTTGCCTCCGTTTTCACACAGGAGGACAGACAACATATGCCTTCAGCTGAGTCAGTTTTTTCAGGGAGGGAATTAAAAGAATTAAAACAGATAGAGATAAACAAGGAGGATGTTCTCATATGCCTTACTAAACTAAATGTCAATAAATCACCAGGTCCAGACGGCATCCACCCCAGAGTTCTTAAGGAACTCAAGTGTGAAATTGCTGAACTTCTAGCTAAGATATATAACCTTTCTCTAAGATCAGGCACTGTACCCGAGGACTGGAGGGAGGCAAATGTAACACCGATCTTCAAGAAAGGATCCAGGGGTGATCCAGGAAATTATAGACCAGTCAGTTTAACCTCAGTTCCAGGCAAAATGATGGAAACCATTATTAAAGAAAAATTACTAGGCACATAGAAGAACAGGCATTGCTGAAAGAAAATCAACATGGTTTCTGCAAAGGCAAATCATGTCTTACTAACTTGTTAGAATTCTTTGAGGGTGTAAATAAACACATAGATAAAGGGGACCCAATTGATATTGTTTACCTTGACTTTCAAAAGGCTTTTGACAAAGTCCCTCACCAAAGGCTCCTAAATAAGCTCTTCAGCCATGGAATCAGAGGACAGGTCTTGTCCTGGATTGGAACCTGGCTAAACTGTAGGAAACAAAGGGTGGTAATAAACGGACATTTCTCTGGGTGGAAAGAGGTGAGAAGTGGCGTACCCCAAGGCTCAGTTTTGGGTCCGTTACTTTTTAATTTATTCATAAATGATCTGGATGTAGGAGTGAATTCTGAGGTAGCAAAGTTTGCAGACGACACTAAATTGTTCAGGGTAGTTAAAAATGAAACTGATTGTAAAGAGCTCCAGAAAGATCTCTCGAAATTGAGTGAATGGGCAACAAAGTGGCAAATGCATTTTAACCTAAACAAGTGTAAAGTCATGCACATCGGGGCTAAGAACCCCAACTACACCTACCAATTGATGGGGTCAAAGCTTTCCGAGACAAACCAGGAAAGGGATCTTGGGGTTTTGGTGGACAGCTCAATGAAGATGTCAACCCAGTGCGCAGCAGCAGTGAAAAAGCAAATTCTATGCTTGGCATGATCAGGAAGGGAATCGAAAATAGGTCAGCAAACGTCGTATTACCTCTCTACAAATCTATGGTAAGGCCACATTTGGAGTACTGTGTACAATTCTGGTCTCCGCACCTCAAGAAGGATATAACGGAACTGGAAAAGGTACAGAAAAGGGCAACAAGAATGATCCAAGGGATGGAGCGGCTCCCTTATGAAATCAGGTTGCAACGCCTTGATCTTTTCAGCCTTGAAAGACGGCGTTTAAGAGGTGACTTGATCGAAGTGTATAAAATCATGCATGGGATAGAAAAGGTGAATAAAGAAAAATTATTTTCTTTGTCACAAAACACTAGGACTAGAGGGCACTCCCTGAAGCTCCAAGGTAGGAAAATTAGGACTAATAAAGGGAAATATTTCTTCACCCAGAGGGTCATTGGGTTATGGAACTCACTTCCAGAAGAGGTTGTGACAGCTGTCAGCCTGAACAACTTCAAGGCAGGATTAGACAGATTCATGGATACCAAGTGTATCGGTAGTTACTGAAAAGGACATTCAAGTGCCACCTCGGAGTTGGTTGAGGTAGGCAGGATTTCCCTGGGTACTGGTTGTGGGGGGTCGGGAGCAGGTCAGGGTTTTGCCCTCCCTTCTGCTCGAGATCCCCGTGTACAACTGGTGGGCCACTGTGTGATACAGAATGCTGGACTAGATGGGCTGAGGTCCGATTCAGCATGGCTCTTCTTATGTTCTTATGTTCTTATGTACATTCTGTATTTAAAGTTGTATTGATTTAACCATCTCTTAAGAGGAACACGTGCTTCTGTAACTCAAACATGCATGCTGGTGAAAAAAATGTGAATGTGGATGTAAGAAGTCAACGGGGTAATCTGTAAGAATAGATGATTATGCCCTTGGTTATAAAATATAGCTCTGAACTACTTACACCAAAAGGTGCACTAAATTTTAACTGTTTAACACAATTGTAAATATACACTAGGATTTAGGTGCAGAAGGTTGCTAAATAAATTTTTAGCTGTGAAATGGAAATGTAACCACAAGAGGACATAAATATACGCTTCTCTTGTTTTTAGAAGCTAGAAGAGATAGTTTAATACAATGTGCAGGATAATGCCAATGGCATGTCATGACTTATATTGATTAGACACTGTTAGGATAACATGTTAGGGGAACTGTTTCATGCTATTACACAAGCCCTTGTCAATGGAGATAAAAAGGGCATTGATGCATATACAGGAATTAAATCACAACTGGTGTATTGAGCAATTCAACATATACATGTCACCAACTTTACACCTTTCAGTGATATATAGCAGGTGTTTTATGGGGAGTCCTAGCGCCAGCAAATATTATTTAAGCAAGCCCAATAATATTTCAGAAGAGCAATTCTTCCCCCTCCACTAGCTATCAGTTTTTATTTCCCCTATCACTGCTCAGAATGGATGGCCCCCACTACGAGTAGCATTTCTCAGTTCAGCAACCTCAATATGTGTATTGCTAAAGACGAATGGAGAAGGTGTTTAGAGTTAATGATCTGTATCATATTGCTTCCGTTTAGCTAAAGATATATAATCCCACACGGGTTCGGTTTATATTGACTCTTATTCAAGAGCCACATCTTCCAAAGGCCATCACGCTTTCCTGACAGGTTGGGAGATTAAAATAAATAAGTCAATAAAGTCACAATTTTTATTTATTTTTTCAGGTCAACTCTGTAGAGAATTTGATTTTTCCCTCTACACTTTCATGTTTTACATTGATATTAGAATTACATATTGCAGAATTACTGTCACATTGTGTTTTGTCCTTTTACTGTATTTATGGAGGGGTACAGGCAAGGGAGAGAAGGATCCAGTTTCAGCAATCTAATGAATGCATTTCATTCTCCTACATAATATCTAAAATAATGGCACTGAACATACAAGCATACATCTCTCCAGGGTATTTCTCTATCTGTATTACTACTAGAAGTAAAGAATTGTAGAGTTGAGAAAGACAGAAGGGACACCCAGCTCAACCCCCTACCATGCTCAAGCAAAGCGTTCTTTGCAAATGACTATCATTTAACCTCTGTTTAAAAGCCACCTCAAAAGATGATACCACAATAAAAATTGTGTATTTCACTGTTGAACAGCTCTCTGCATCAGGAAATGTTTACCTGGGTTCTCTTTTTCTGTAGTTTGAATCTGTTGCTCCATGTCCCAGTTAACAAGCCTACTCTATCTTCCTTACAAATATTTAAACATGGTGCTCATGTTGTCTCTTAACTTTCCTTTATACTGGCTGAACATGCCCATTTATGATCATACAACCCTGAATATTTTTTGTCTTTTCAATATCCTTCCTTAAATTGTTGTGCCTAGAACTGGACACAGGGATATAGGTGAGGTCTGATCAAAGCAAAATACTTGCCGCATTCTATGCACTATACAGTCATTCATACCCATGAATTTTGTATTTATGCATTCAATCGTCCAAGCACTTAAAGTATTTTTTTTAATCCAAGAAGGACACCTTAATTTTTCCATTTTATATAAGGGATATAATATTACTACTATGCAAATAATAGTAGCAAACATGTAGACTTTATCCAATATATATAGATATCATGGTGTCATAAATATAATTAGTAACATACATACATATGAGCATATGAGTCACAACACGGCCAACACACTCTCAGGAGGAGAGAAAACAACAGTCTCTATAACCCGTTGGTTGAAATTCAATCCCAGAACGAGGACAAATCATAAGGGAAAGTTCCCAAAGTAACAATGTCCGCCGGGGCCAAAACAACTCAGTGGAAATGCTCACTGTTGGGTCAAAACTCACAGAGGAGAAGCCTCCAAGGAAAGAGAGTGGTTGGTGAAGCCAGAGCAGCTCAAACGCCGTCTTCGCAAATGTAAACAAAAGCGCGCCCGGCTGCCTGGGCGAAAAAGCCGCTGCTGAATCGCAAACTGCTCCTGGAGATCCAGGCTGGGAACAGTCGCGTTAGGGGGTAACACCACAAGGGACGGGCCGACGAGGAGGCGTTTGCCTTGGCCACATCTCGTTTCAACCTTCCGGTCTTTCTCAAGGCCATGTGGTAATCAGGAACATGTAGTGTACAATACACATTTAAAGGCGGCTGGCAATATACAATCTGAAAGATACAAATATATAACAAAGCATACAATTCCAAATACACGGGTATAATCATAGTATCAGGGTTTAAATAGAGCATGGGGAACACAATACCTGGAAGCAGAAGCTCAATAGTCAAGGCGCAAGGCGTCTAATGGTAAGAGCAGGGAGTGCAATCTGAGCTACCTATTATATAGAGGATGGTGGGAAGCACTTCACATGAGTAAAGCTGCTACTCCTAGCTTTTCATTCAACCCAAAAGGAGTCTCTGTGCAATATTCAATAATGATGTGGGTTTCAGCCTGAATTAAAGCTACATGGGGATCCCCATGATGTGGGGGAGTAACCTTTTCAATACCAAAGAACTGCAATGACTCTGGGCCATGAGAAAGGGTTTTACAATGAACATAAAACGGAGAGTCCTCTGATGAGTGTCGAACCCGGGATTTATGTTCCGAAAAACGGGTTTTCAGCATTCTACTACTTTCCCCTATGTAAATTAATCCACAAGGACACCGAATTCCATACACCAAGGATTCGGAGCAACAGGAGAAGAATTCTTTGAATTTGAACGTGCGTCCACGTCCTGGACTGTAGATGTCTTTATGCGGGTACACACTGCTACACTGTGCACAATGTCCACAGGGGTGCGTTTTGGACGTCAGAGAACTTCTTCTGGGAGGCGTTCTGATGTTGGTGTGTACCAAGAGGTCACGAAGATTCTTGGTACGTTTGTAGGCTATCGTAGGGGGTTGTGCTAGTCCTGGGATGTCTTGAACTAGAGGCCAAAATTTATGAATCACATCGATGATGGTGCTTGAGTGCTTGGTGAGTGTGAGTGGCCATACTGTTCTATCAGGTTGAGTTCTAACCTTGTTGGCCAGAAGCGATTCTCGGGGGACAAGTTCAGCTCTTCTAATGGCTGTGTTGATGATATGGGAAGGATATCCATGTTGGGACAGTTTGGAGGACAGTAAATCCACTTCTTCATTGAAGTGGGATCTCTCGGAGGAGTTTCTCTTTAATCTCAGAATCTGAGAGAAAGGAAGATTCCTTTTCAATGCGTGGCTATGGAAACTACCAAAATGCAATAATGCATTTTTGTCAGTTTTCTTATGGAAACATTTCATACCGGTACGCGTGGATGATGATTCGTCATGAACCTGGCTACGTATGAACCACGCGTACCGGTATTCTATCACCTGCCGAAAATACATAAACCCACCAGGCCTGTTTTAGGGCCTCCCATTGTCTCAGGGAGCAACAGCCTACTGCAAAATGTAGCCATATATCTAGACTCTTTATTGCAACCTCTGGTACAATCCAGACAGGCTTATATACAAGATACCAGGATGGAATACAATTACTTTGTGTTTGATCAACAATATTATTTGCAAACGGGAGGAGTAGCTATGGGGAGCCCCCTAGCGCCCTCAGTAGCAAATCTATACATGGACAGTCTAGAAAGGACTCATGTTTTTGGTCTACCCAAACACCCAATGGCACAGAAGATCAAAATTTATCTTCGGTTCATCGATGATGTATATGTAGAAGTCAGTAGAGGGTTGATCCCCTATTATTTCAGAACTGTTTGAACTCTTGGCCGGAGCCCATCAAATTCTCTATGATTTACAACAACCGCAGTGTGGACTTCTTGGATGTTACCACCTACCGCCAACAGAATAGACTTTTAGTGAAATGTTTCCATAAGAAAACTGACAAAATCATTTGAAGAAAAAAAACCAGGCTTGTTCAAATTTAACTTTAGTTGTTTTTCTTTCTGCTGCTCTCTCTATTTTCTCCACATCGCATGGATAATTACATTGTCCCTCTCTCAAGTAAGTAGAGAAATATTCTCCATTAACCAGTCTGCTTTTACTAAACAGTATGCTCCCAGATGTGTTGGAACTGATGTTCTTTCCTTCTGAAAAATGAAACCAGATATTTCTGTGGCAGACAGCAGAGGAGATATATGCATTTGTCTCCATGGACAGGGAGGTTTCTTGGATTTAATTTTGAGATACTGTCCTAGCAGTTATGAGAGCCTTTGTAGCTAATGGGAGAATACACATTTTAAAAGCTATGAAGATTATGAATACAAGCGAAATAGTGCTACTATCGATCAGACTTAACTAGTTAATGGAAGTATTTTGTACTTTTGAACAATAAATATTTTTGAGAGCAATCAGCCATAGTCTCTATGCAAAGAGACTGCCGGGATTCTGCATATGCACCAGTCTAGAGTAGATGATTTTAAAAAGTAGTGGGAGACATAACTGAATTCTGCTTAGAGGCCTCTAGGTCTGAAATAATGTCAGTGCCAACCAAAGCCCAGCCTAAAATGCAACACTTTCAGGTGTGATGGATCAAATATAATGAATTTTCTACAGTGATCTCAATATATCATCATCATCATCAATGTTTTTAATAACATGTTTTTCATCAAAGGGCTGATATCAACGTGTGCAATCAAGGACAAAGACAACAAAAAATCCACACTATTCATCTGTATGCCATTCTTTACCCAACAGTCACATTTTCTTTATTCTGCTTTATATAATCTACCACAAAGATTTTTCCCCATTAAAGAAACAGTCTTGCCTTGATTTGGATGAACCTGTTAAGATTCATTAAATGAGCACAAAACAAGTGAAACTGTCTTATACTGGAACAAACCAATGCTTATATGATCAATCACTTACCATTTAATCCACATGCCAAGCACCAGACCTTCTTTGCTGTATGGCTTCTCCAATATTCCTGAGGGTAGGCTAAGATGCAGAAAATTCTTCGACGGAGGGGGGGGGGGGTGCCAACACTAAATTCTATTATGGGGTGCTGCAAACTGGCAAATTGTACCTTGATGCTCCCATCAGGAGAGCCACCTTTCCAGCTTCTGACTTAATGGGGTAGGAGAATGGCTGTTCTGAATAATTATAATAATCACTAGGGGTGGTTGATTCATAAAAAAATTGGTTCTAAACTACTAATGGGGGGGTTTGATTAGTAATTGAAATACTTACAGAAAAAATTCCAAAAACTTCGTGATTAAAACGTTATTAATATCAAATATTCGTTATTATTCTTGACCTCAGCTGGGAGGGAAGAATGGAGGGCAAGCCTGGATCAGTCCTAAACATCACTAATAACATCATAGAAGCAAGCTATATCAACAAATAATCCATTAATGCAAATGAAATGCACAAATAAAGTATGAGCTTCTTCTAACAGGAATATTTATCTCCTCCATAATTTCTTTTCAGGGTCACTTACAGACATCAGAGTCCTGTTCCTGCCTTCTGCCTTTCCCAGGAAAGAGGAAAAGTATGTGAAAGCTTTGCCCAAAACCACAGACCCAAGCAATGGATTGCCAGAGCAATGGATCTGATCCATTCTCTCTGGCAATCGATTGCTCGGGTCTGCGATTTTCGGCAAAGCTTTCGCGTGCTTTTCCTTTTTCCTGGGAGCTGGCAGAAGGCAGGACCAGGACTCTTATGTCTGGAAGTGACCCTGAAAAGCAATTTCGGAAGAGATAAATATTCCTGTTAGAAGAATCTCTGAGTTGGCGAGAGGAGAAGGGGAAAATACGATCTATTACAAAAATTAAAGAAAAATTGCCATCCCAGGTTTGGTAAAGAAATTATACTTCCGGGTTAGGGCCTGAGGGTCGGTAAAGTAAGGGGAAAATTTTAAATAAGAAAAAAACCGAATTTCAAATAAATTTAAATAGGAGATAACCAGGCCTAATAATCACCATCGTTGTCGTCAGCATGATCATGATTTAATTTCTTATCAGCCTCTCCTTGTTGTTCAAGCCAGATTACAACTGCTAAAAACACATAGTCATCTAAAAGCATTCCATAAAATGCACATACTAAAACAGATTTCTACAAAATACACATATTTAAAACACAGAGAACAAAGATGATGCAAGTTTACATGTATGATTAGAATTGGTTGGGTAGGCCTGCTGGAAGAGCTAGGTCTTCAAATGTGTTTTAAAAGCTGACAGCTCATTTAGCTGTCAGAACTCTTCTGGCAGGTCATTCCACAGTCTTGGGGCAGCCAATGAAAAGACCCTCTGGGTGACAGTCACCAGTTAGGTTTTGGCTAGTTGGAGTAACCCCCAGAAGGCTTAAGTGTTTGGGGCAGATTGCACAGGAGAAGGTGATCTTGTAGGTAATCTGGACCCAAATTATGGAGAGATTTAAAGATCAAAACCAAGATTTTGTACTTAGTGTAGAAACTCATTGGCAGCCAGTGGAGTGCCTTTAGTATGTGTGTAAAATATTCACTCCTGGATGTTCCCCTAACCCAGTGTTTCCCAACCAGTGTGCCGCAGCACACTAGTGTGCCGTGAGCGATCAGCAGGTGTGCCGTGGGAAATTAGCACTCTTCCCCCTCCTAGCAGCTCTTTCTCTCTCTTTCCCTCCCCAAAGATCCTCCCCGAGGCAAAGGAAGGGCTCCGCTGAATCCCAGAAGCTCCACGACGGTGAATTGGGCAGTGAGCAAAACTGGGAGCATCGGGAGGCTGCAGCATTCACATGTTTCCAAGAAACAAATTGAGCCTCTCCGCTTGGAAATGTTTATTTTTTTACTATTTTACTGGATTTTTGAGAGTTGCCCCCCCTCTCCCGGAACTGTAACAGCTTCATGACATCCATAGTTATCTGGAAGCAAGTTTCACTCAGGGTGAAATTTCACAAGGGTCTGGAGAACAAGCCCTATGAGGAGCAGCTTGAAGAGCTGGCCATGTTTAGCTTGAAGAAGAGAAGGCTGAGAGAAGACATGATATAAGACATGGTATAAGAATGTGAGAGGAAGTCATATATATGTTGTGTTCATCGAAACAGGCCCAGGTTTCACACGGAGTGTATAAATACATTTAAAAACATATTAACTGTATGTATTACTATGTTAGAGTGTCATTTTGTGTCATTTTTGTTGGTGGTGTGCCCCAGGATTTTGTAAATGTAAAAATGTGCCGCGGCTCAAAAAAGGTTGAAAAACACTGCCCTAACCAATCTGGCTGCCATATTTTGAACCACCGGGAGTTTCCCAACTTGGTACAAAGATAGCCCACAGATCTGTATGTTCTGAGCTGAAAATTACATCAAGAGTATGACCTGAATGTATAGCTCCAGTTATAAAAATTCACCACTATGGCACAGGGCAGGGCTTTCTGAATTTGCCACCTACCCAGTTTATAGCTTCTGAAATTGAGACAGCAGGTAGTTAGGTTCCTCGGGGCAGCTACTTTCCCAGTCTCTCTCCCTTTTGGCTGGGAAGTGGGGAAGAATCTCTCATAGAAAGCGGTCTGCTTTGTAGGATGTCTGAAGAGTTGTGCCAACCACAAGGCCCTTCCAGACAGGCCTATGACCCAGGATCTGACCCAAGGTTTTTTTTGCTTTGAACTGGATTATATGAGTCTGCACTGCCAGATAATCTGGGATAAAGAGAAAACCTGGAATCAGATCCTGGGATATAAGGCCTGTCTGGAAGGGTCCATAGAATTATATCATTATATAGATGGTATAATTCTACAGAATGCTACCAGGGCTGAAAAATCTAATGTTTTTTCACCAAAACGTGGAAGAAACTAGGAATGCAAGACAATCAAAGGATGCTTCTTTTAAATGAAAAAAAGTCCTGATGCATTGTAAACCATTTGAGATTTCCAGATCCAGGAATATATGGACTTTGATTAAAATAGTTCATGAATAAGAACTTAAGAGTACACACAGAGAGAATGACAAGAGCTATTTAAAAAGGAATTTAAAAACTATCTTTTGGGCATTTTGAGTTTTGAGAATAGGTCTCATTATGCTTTTCTGTTTCTGTTTCTTTTATTCTACCAAAGCAGCCATCTGTACACAGTCCAGCTTCAAGGTCACTTTTTAAAAATATTGCATTTTAAACAAGAACTATACAGAACAATGATCTCTAAAAAGCTTTGCTAGCTAATTATTGAGGTTGATGTGTCTCTGTAGAAAGTAAGTCCAGTCTCAGGTAGTAAAACCTTTCCACCATCATGGGATGATGGGATCTCTGTGTGACTTCTTGGCAGCATTAATTCAGTAGTATTGCACATGCATACAAAGCACAGGTTTATTAAAAACCATAATTCATGGTGAACTGTGGTTTGTTACGAGCCATTCTAAACATTTAATCCCTATTTGGGAAGAAAGCCTAGTCAGGAATACGTAAGAGGGGCAAACTATTTTATTTATTTATTTATTTCAATTTATTCGTTGTCACTCCCGTCAGGCTCGGGACGACTTACAAATGTTAAAAACACCATAAAATACAGATAAAACACAAGATTAACACTCATAATTAAAACTATACAATAGTGCACAGGCATCAGAAATTACTCCCATGGCTTTCGGCTACAAAGTAAAGGCCTGGGGTTATTTACTGACCGAATGCCTGTACAAACAGAAAGGTCTTACAAGCCTTCCAGAAGGCTAGTAAGTCAGACAACACGCGAATTGCGGGAGGAAGAGCATGCCAAAGTACTGGAGCGATGACACTGAAAGCTCTCCTCCGCATTGAGGTCAGGTGAAGGATTTTACAGCTTGGCACCGCAAGAAGGTTCAGGGACTCTGAAGTGTCCTAAACTATGTTTAGGACACTTTTATAGCTCTTTTCATTCCCCATATGGAGTAAGCAGAGAAGATCCTAGATAGAGCTGCTCAGTTATGGATACAGTTGCCAAACTGCTCAACTGCCTCAGACCTTTAGTTAAAATGGAGTGTAAATGGACAACACAGCAGATTTAAAGATTTTTGATTGATTGATTGATTTTATTATTTATGAGTCGCCCTCCACGTCAGTGCTCCGGGCGACTTACACATAAAACACATAAAAGAGTTCAATAGTTAAAAGCTAGAAGAATAGGAAAATTAATTAAAATAGTTCCAGTAACTCAGGCTAAGTCTGAGGGTGTCCTTAGCCGTAAGCCTTTCGAAAGAGCCAGGTCTTCAGTGCGGTCAGGAACTGGGGCATGTCCCGGATAGCTCTCTGATCCGCCGGCATCAAGTTCCAAAGAACAGGGGCCGCGATGGAAAAGGCTCTCCGTCTCGTGGTGTCGAGGCGGGCCTCACTCACACCTGGGATGCGGAGAAGGTCCCTGTTTCCTGAACGCGCGACCTTAAATGAGCTGGTTCGGACAAGCGGTCTTTTAAATAAGCTGGGCCGGCACCATGGAGGGCCTTAAAGGTGCGACAAGATCTTGTGGATGGCTCTGAGCTCGACTGGCAGCCAGTGCAGGCGCTGTAGAGATGGCGCGATATGGCATCTCAGTGGTGTCCCGGTGAGGAGTCTGGCGGCTGCATTCTGCACTAGCTGGATTTTACGAGTGGTTGACTGCGGCAACCCCACGTACAAGGCATTACAGTAGTCCAGCCGTGATGTCACTGTGGCATGGACCACCGTAGCCAGCGCATCTGATGGAAGGTAAGGTGCCAGTTGACGTGCCTGGCGTAGGTGGAAAAAAGCTCCCTTACTTGTCGCAGCAACCTGGGCCTCCAGTGAGAGTCTCGAGTCTAGTATCACACCGAGACTCTTCACCGACGGGGCCGGGATCAGCGGCTCTCCCTCAAAGAGAGGCAGCGGAATGGGTGGCTCTGGGCGTCCCGGCCATAGAATCTCAGTCTTTGATGGATTGATCTTGAGTTTGTATGAGCGGAGCCATCTGGTCACTGCCTCTAGTCCTTGTCTGAAATTCTCAGGCACCGATGTTACGCCTGAGATGGGCTTAAAGCTAACCTCAAATGTAGAATAGAGAGAACTGGGAAGTTCTGGCCCCCGAGCACTCTCATTGGAGGTCATCTTTTACCATTGGTGCTATGGATTTTGAAGAGGCCCAAGTAGAGAGCCAAAGGGAGAAGTATGCCAAGAGGAAGGCATGTCAAGCAAACTGTTGTCGTGACCACCTTCCATCTGAAAATCTATGTCCTCAGTATGAAATATCACGCGAATTCAAAATAGGTCTCTACAGTTACATACGTACTCACTGCTAAGACTCTACTTTTGCAAGACAATAATATTCGACCATGGGTGATTGCCTATAGATGGGGGAGGGTGAAGACAAGATAAAAAAAGTAAAATTAATAAGTAAAAAAATATTTTGAAGCACATACAGTACATGTACATAGATGTTCACATGATCCAATTAACTGGAAGCATTAGAGATTTGGACGGTAAGCAACAACAACAATAAAAGCTAGGGAGTAATGCAAGCAAAAGACAACTAAATCCCAGTGAGAAGAATAAGAGGATGTGAGCAAAAAAAAAATCACTAATTGCTCCAAATTAGCAATGCTGAAAGACAAGTCAGTAATGAGGACTGGAATGTATTTTCTTTTAAAGCAGAAAACTGAAGGGACATGAGCTATTTATTGTTAGAGTGAGTGTGCCTAAATCAGTTTGTTTCCACTCACCCACCCTTGAAGTCCTCTCCCTGTTTTTTCCTTACATATTCCAATGTTCCGTTAGGAAACTTTGTTTAAAGTGGCTCACAAGAAATGCTAGTCTGTCTAAAATACATCAAAAAATTAAAAAAGTGAAAAATAATTTTACAAAACATAAATAAACTCATACAAACACATAACTAAGGTGAAATGAATGGGAGAGATGGAATCCTTCAGTTTACATCTTTTACTTCTTTAAGTGAATTTTGTTTTCATAGGTTCTTGGATTGAGCAGCGAAATTTATCTTTAACATTATCCTCTAAAGCAGTAGTTCTCAACCTGTGAGTCCCCAGATGTTTTGGCCTTCAACTCCCAGAAATTCTAACAGCTGGTAAACTGGCTGGGATTTCTGGGAGTTGTAGGCCAAAACACCTAGGGACTTACAGGTTGAGAACCACTGCTCTAACTTAGTGTTTCTGCTTTGTATAAACTCAACTGCTTTTCAATGTACTCTGTCTCAGCCTATTGGTAGCCATTTTCCCCATAATAATAAGTGCACATATGCTACACATATGACTAGAGATGTCATTTGTCACTTGGAGTTATTTTAGCAATTTCCAGCTATGAGAAAACAGCAATTTTCAAATATTTTTTGCAGGTTGTGGTTCTTCCTGTATGCAATATAGAAACATGACATCTTTGAGTACAAAACCAAGAATGTTGTCAGCAGAAAGTTGTTTCCTATGAAGAAAATGTTATAATCTTCTACTTATATATTGCACACAATTTGTTTTGATGCTGCAAATTTTCTTCAGAAAGAATCCATGTATAAATTTTGCATAGAAAACATCCTAAACTGTGAAGATTCCCATCAGTCTTGGTTTACTCTCATCAAGATTTCTTGAAATTCAATAATTTGTGATTATTTGCAAATACTCTTTCCTTCTCTAATTTCCTTTTGCAAATTTAGTCATGTCCTGAGAGATTATTAAAAATGATGCACTATCACGGTTAGGACATTAAGTGTTCCTGCAAAAATCAATTTTCTCACCACCTTTGCATGTCATGATACTATCTGAATCCAGTTTCTTCTTATCTGGATTGGCCCTGTATAGAAATTTCACAAGAGAACAAGATTCTCGTGCATATATTTAGGAATGTCCTACATGCTTCGTGAACGAAGATCCAGGAAGGACTAAAAAAGCCAATCCGAGATAGACAAGTCCGGTTGCAGAAAGCACAGCAGAAAGTCTCCTTGGGTGATGTTGTTTCCAGGCTGCAGTTCTTTCTGCATTGTCATATCTCTTTGAGACTCGTTTGGCGGGACTTCTCGAAAGAGGCCACAGCATTGTGGATAGTGCGTCTCCATGCCTCCATGCCTCCCAATGTGAGGCCAGGGTGGACCAATGTTGGTGATCAATCTGGCTGAGCCCGAGATGTTGTTTCAGGGAGTCCTTATATCTCTTTTTTAGGGCGCCTCTCTTGTGCTGACCCGTGGCAAGTTCACTGTAGAGTAGTATTTTTGGGAGGCGGTGGTCCTCCATCCTAGAGATGTGCCCTGCCCAGCGCAGCTGTGTTTTCCATAGCATGTCCTCAATGCTGGTGATCCCTGCTTGCTCAAGGACAGCAACATTAGTCACATAGTCAGTCCAGTGTATATTTAGGATTGTGCAAAGACAGCACTGATGAAAGTGTTTGAGGAGTCGTAGGTGTTGGCGATAGGTGACCCATGTTTCAGACCCATATAGGAGAATAAACAGTACGATAGCTCTGACAACACTGATTTTGGTGCTTTGCCTCAGGTGTTTGTTACTCCAGACTCTTTTGTGAAGCCTTCTGAATGCACCTGTGAATTGTTACCACCTCCCTTAGAATCCCTCCTGCTGGGCAAAACAGGGGTTTAATTGATGTAATGGTCTAGAATTCTCCTCAGATTGTTTTAGAATCATTGCAATGTGTCTGTGTTCTGTGTGTATTTGATATGGCTTCTGGCTAATCAATAAAATTGTTGTTGTTGTTGTTGTTGTTGTTGAATGCACTATATGTCTTTGCTAATCTGTGATCTATCTCTATCAATCTTGGCATCTGAAGAGATGATGCTTCCCAGGTAGGTGAACTGCTAAACTGACTTAAGCATAGATTTGCCTATGCTGACGTGGGGATGATGGTGTTCTTCCTGTGGTGTGGGCTGGTAGAGAACTTCCGTTTTCTTCAGGCTGACTTCCAGCCCAAACAGCTCTGCAGCTGTTGCAGGATGTCAGGTACTGCAGGGCTGCTTCTGAATGGGCGGCAAGGGCAGCATCGTCAGTAAAAAGCAGCTCACGGACTAGATAGTTTAGAGTCTTAGTGCGAGCCCTCAGATGGCTTAAGTTGAACAAGCTACCATCAGTACGATAGCGTATATACAGTATATGCCGTAGATTCATGTTAATTACTCTTTCAGCCAAATATTCCTTTACTCATTCTGGAATATTGCACCATTTGATCTTGTGATCCCTTATCTCAAACACACACCAATCTGATCCAATATTTTGGAAACCATTGCTTTAAGGTTTATTTTTAAAAAAACAACTAGAAAACTATTTTATGGTGCACAGAACCACATGCATGTTAAAAAAAATCTGAAAACACTGCCTATTGGTGCTAATGGTTAACTGTAATGCAAATTACAGGTTCAATTATGTTTATGTGAACAACAACCTTTTTACACAGGGTTATTATAATTTCTAATGAGGTTTGGCTCCCATCATTTGACCTGAGGGGTTTATTAAAGACTCCCCAAGTGGATGTAGGCCAATAAGCCTCACAAATAAAAAGAAAATAATACTGCTTTAAAAAAAAATAACAATTGTTATCTAAAATTTCCCCTTAAGAAAACCAAGAGAGGTAAGCAAAATAAATATTAATTCAGAATTAAGTGTTGGCAGCAATCAAAGACTCCAGTTTTTGTTTTTATAATAGGTTGGGTCTCAAAAAAATAAAGGCATTGCTGTTACAAGATAGTATGTTATTTCTCTATATATTGATCGTTCCGTGAAAAGAGGATTGGAGCAGATACTTTTGGAGATACTTTTGGAGTGGACCAAAAATGGATTTTTTAGTATGAGGGGCTGAGGCCAAAATGGTGTAGTGCAGGTCTAGTACATGCTCAAGTTTTGGAATTATTATTTTACTATTATGAATTTTAAATGGGCTTTCATGGAGGACTTTCTTGCTTATTTCAATCCTTTGAACCCACTAGAAAGTAAGAAGGATGAGATCTTCCTTATTTCAAGACTGTCCCAAAATTTGAAAACTGTCAGACATGCATATCCTCTGGAGAAAATCTATTTTAGCTCCTTAAAGAAGGTTAAATTACTTCCTAGTTTCTCTCCCTGAACTTTCTTTCTGTTACAGGGTGGGAAGATGAAAGTACATGCCTCAAGGGGATGACTTCTTAAAATCTTAACTTACGATTTCACCTTATAGCAAAGTGGGCACTTGGAATCAGAGCTGTACATTTGACTTCCAGAATTACATCAGGCTCAAATTTTCACACTGACAAGGAGTTCTGAACAGAATTCTTTATCTAACTGTGACACCTGAGACTGTTAAATTACAAAATAATTTCCAAGTTCTACAGCTAGCAATGGAAAATATCTTCCATTGGGCTGGGAAAGCAGGATCAATCTTAGTAATATCAATGACATTTTGTAAGAATTCAACATATTAAAAATTGAAGAAACTCTCTCTCCCCTGTTAGAGTTACAGTGCTGTTGTTCCTGTCCACGCATTTTTGATCTTGACACAACAAAGGTTTCTCACTGCGATGCCCTCCTAATATGTTGGGTGACAATACAACCATAGTAGCTGGTAAACAAGGCAGCTAAGTAAAAATAGGAGTTAGGATGAAAATGTCTGCAATAGAGCAAAACAAATCTAACTGCCCTAAGCAACAAAACAAAAACAGATATATCATGAGTTCGCATATAATTGTTGATTAGATTCAATCAGGACCCCAACACAGACATAGTGGCTTGACTGAAAGTTTCATTCTTCTGGCAGACTTTTGCTGTGTTTGAAGGTTGTCTGAGTGCAGTTCATTTACATTTCAGGCATTTCTGTAAGACTC